>JAAXYV010000988.1:0-10473 GCA_036851875.1 Novacerus sp. FZ-2019
GAATCCCATCTCGTCCCGTGTGTAGTTCAACACCACTCATTCTCGTTTCTCTGTTCTTCACTTCACTTCAATTCAATTCTCCAATCCACATCCCATCACAACATTTCATATCATATCCGTTCGTCCATGGAAAAGTAGTTTCATTTCATCAGCACTAGAACACCTCAGAAGATTAAATGTAGGAAAACAACATACATACAAACAAATAACAGCGGAACGCAACTCATCCAAGTCAAGTCAGAGCATGCAGACTCACAGAGGATAATGAAATGTGCAGCCGGCATAAAATAAACAACCACCAGGCAGCAAAAGACCAAAGCAATAAGCGAGGCTGTTAGTTCTTTTCAATTTTAATGGACAGGGCGATCGTGCCAAATACAATACATGAACACAACTTCACCGCCACCAACCACAGGCAGTAGACAAGTCAAGTCAAGACAAGACAAGACAAGTCAAGTCAAACACCAGGCAAAAGTAAAGTCAAGTCAAACGTAGAAACCGAAGAAAATGAGACACGCGCTCCCTTCCTAAGCCGCCCAATGTCATCCCATACATTATGCATGTTTTAACCAAGCATTTTTAAAGGCTTCTTTATCCTCTTCTTCTTCTTCTTCTTTTTCCTGTAGTACCTATCTATTTAAACCTATAACCTAATAATATTGCACTAGGCTCTAAAGCATAGGAAGTAAAGTACACAAGTACCCCTCTCTCTCTCTCTCTCTCTCCCTTATTTCACTCTGACCGCTGAGACCTGAGTAAAGGTATTTATTCATTAGTTCCTGTGCTAGTGTTCCCAGCTCACCCGAGTCGCATCCTACTCAGGTAAAAAGTAAAGGTGCATATGATATATTAGAGAAGGAAGAAGTGTAATTCAAGTCAAGTCAAAGCAAGGCAATCGGTATGTGTAATGTGCTGTATATATGAATGAGATGAGATGAGTAAGTATATGAACTGACAATGAAATTTGTACCACCACACCGCACCGAGCGTCTGCATCATCATCGTAGAGTACGACGTTCAGCTCAGTCCAGTCCAGCCAGTCTCAGTGCTTGTCCAATCCAATCCAATCCAATCCAGTTCAGTTCCGAAGAGTGGAGTGAAGCGAGCAAACAAGGTACACGAGTCTAGTGTAATAAAATACGAACATAACATAAACACCTGCCCGCAGCAGCTCCATGCCTCTCATTCTTTAACTTTTAATTTTCAACTTATTTCCTCTCCTTGGTGTTTATAGCTTACTCACTTGTAACTGAAAGCAAAGATAAGCCAAGCCAACCTAAGTCAAGCTAGTCATTGTAATGTAATCCTAATGCTGAAACAACCTGCCAAAAAGTAGTGTAGAGAGAGGGGAGTAGAACCAAAAGCTTAAGTCAAACGAATTTAGAGCGAAAGGCTCTCTTTTTACGTAACTTTGTGTATTCCTTTCTTCTCTTTGTATTGTTTTGTGAGTGCAGTAAAAATAAAAGTAATGGTAGTTGTTAACGATAATGTGGAGTAAGTAGAGTGGAAGTAGAGCTACTAAACACATTTTAAAAGCTTTTCTCTATAAAGTGTTTTCTTTGAAAAGAGAGAGAGAGAGAGAGAGAGAGAGAGAGAGAGAGAGAGAGAGAGAGAGAGAGAGAGAGAGAAAAAAAAAAGAGAGAGAGAGAGAGAGAGAGAGAGAGAGAGAGAGAGAGAGAGAGAGAGAGAGAGAAACAAAAGACTTTTTGATGAGACTCATTGAAGGAACACAATATTTTCTATTGCCTTTAGTATTTACTATGGTTTTTGTCATGTTATGTTATTTATAGTTTGTTTGTGTATTTTAGGGGAGGTGCTGTGGGTACTTAGCGCAGAGAAAAAGCGATGAAATGAGATGAGCATATTATGTAGGACTAATACCTCTGTAGCTGCTACAACGGCTACAAGGATACAATAATAATATATCTATGTAGAGTTACCTCCCGTAACTGCCTTTATGCTTGAATCACCTCTATGAAGAAGATGAGATAAAAGAACATTTTTCTTCTTTGTCTCTCTCTCTCTCTCTCCACTTTAGTAAAGTCAAATTAAGTTTCCAGTTTGAGTTGTATTCGGGAACAATTTAACGATAAATTAAATTGATGGATGATTGGTTCTGGTCTCGTTGCGCTTTTCATTCAACTAATAATGTAATGTAATGTACAGATGATGTAGGGCAATGAAGAATGAGAGAATTTGTACTGTAGTGTAGTACAGTGGTTGACTATGTATACTTAGCAAATACAAGAGCAGTTCTAGTTCTACTAATAGTAAATAATGTTTGCTTTGCGTTGGTTTACTTTGCTTTGCTGTGCATGGTCATCATATCAAAGTTTTAAGAAAGGATGCTTTTATTCTACTCTCTCTTTCTCTGTGTGTTTCTCTGTTGTAATGATGTAAATAAAAATACTTCTATGAATGAAATGCATGAATGAATGAATAAGGATGGATGGATGGATGGTAAGAAGGTATAGGGAAGGCAAATACAAAATGTGATGACATGGGGATATTGGATTGAAGACTGAACTGATGAAATAAAAGGCTAGTGAAGTCAAGGAGTACTAAGACCATTCAACCATTGGAGTTTAGAGCTGAGTCAAGTCAATAAGGAAAACGAAAATGAAAGGAAGAAAGGTACAAAAATAAAAGAGCCCCCGTAAGATATAATAGTTATATATTGTGTCCAAGCTACAATAGAAAACAACATACCTATTGCTATTACTATTACTATTACATAGGTACATAACTAACTACTACTGTGTAGTCGTCAGTAATTGTTTCTTGTTACTCTGTCTTGTTTGGACTTGAATTGACTTTGAATTTTTTTGACTATTAAAGCATTCATGAAAGAAGATACAATACAGTATCCAATCCAATGTCCAAATTCCTTGAAAGAAGAGGCATCAACTCACTGTTGTATTCATTCTATATGAAGATTTTTCCTTTCTTCAGAAACTTTTAATTTCCATTGATTAAAGTAAATTAAATGGAAGACAATCGAGGTGAAGGGGGAAGAAAACAAGGAGCCTAAAAACATTAGTCAACCCAAATGAGATCCAGAGTTACTTTTGCATCTGACTTCATTTAGCATCAGAATCATTCATAATAACCTTTACCTTCAGTCACTCAGTTTTTGCGTTAACGTGATTAACTTACCTAACCTTTTTCGTGGAATCAGCTCCTGTAACTGTATCAATAGTTTGTCAGTTTGAATGTGTAAGCATCTATGCATGTAGGTAGATAGGTAGGTAGTTGGTACAGTACCGGTTGGGGTAGGAATTGACTGTCTGTTGATGTGGTTTCACTTTGATTTGGGTATGGACCTGGGCTTTTGACAAGGAATAACCATAATCATGACCATGACCATTGCCGTAACCATAAATGCGTAGTAGTAATCCTTTTCCTTCAGAACTAAAAAATTTCTGAATGAATCTGACCACCCTTTTGTACACAGATAGTTTGTTTTGAGGGACCTCAAAGAGTGGTTTGTCTAGCCTGGTATGGTCTGGGTGGTTTGGTGTATCTATACTCTTTAGTATAATAGATAATCTGACAGAGAACACAAATTAAATTAACCTGCGTCAAGTAAGCCTTTGCACGTAAATTCTTGATTATTATTAAGATACCTGGCTTGGCTTGGCTTGACTTGCTTTATGAACGACTTACCTTGACTAGACTGAACTGAACTACGTGGGTTGTCTAGATTTCAAGCATGCGAGTTTAGAAATGGTAGAGAATGTAAAGTTTGTGCAAGTACCCATTACGTTTTTACTTGATTTGGTAAGGTTTCGTTTTGACCCTACATTCATCTTTATAATATGCGAAATTCACAGCAACCAACAAAAACAGAGGGAATGAAATTCTTATTGATAAATTCACAATACAATGCATTAATGAAAGGCAGTAGTACATACAGAATCATCGAAGCAGAGTAAAGAAGAAGTCACCGTACCGTCAATTCATAAAGTTAGGTTAATTCATAAGGAAAAGATGTAAGATAAGATAAGTAAGAAAAAAACTACAAGTCTTCAATGAATTCTTCTTCGGTTGTCTGGGATTTGGGATTGGGACAAGGAAGGATAACAAGAATTGTTTTGCTGTCATGAATGGATGAAATGAATAATTTTTTTGTGTTCTCTCTCTCTCTCTCTCTCCTGTTTTTCTCTTTTAATCTGTATGTTACGTAGTGTAGTATGTATAGTTGTAGTAGTAATATCAGAAGTATGAATGTATTGGTATCGGGTTCTTTTTCCTTCTGTGTGGGGTGTTGTTGTAGCTTAGCTGGGACAATCGTCTTGTCTTATTTTATAAGCCATTGCATCTGTACTATTACAGTATGTATTATGTATAGTGCTTGGAGTGCATGTATTGATCACCCACCGTATCGTGAAGTGAAACCGTGTTAATAGTGAACAAGCCTGATATCTATGTATTTTAAGGTAGACACCATCATACTTCCACTCAATCCTATGGAAAGGAAACTCTCCTATCCCATTCCATTCCATACCAAATTCATCACGTTAAAGAAACGGTTCAGTACATACACTAATATTTTTCTCGTACTTAGTTAGTACGAAACGTAACGTAGTGTATTGAATTGAATTGCATTGGATTGTGCGTCTAGTCTACCTATAGTTCACTTGGCTTGACTTTGATTTTTAACTTGACTTTGCCAGTTTGACTTGACTTGACTTGACATGACATTCACGTTGACACTGAAGCCTAGTTGATCCAACGTGAGTTGTGTTGAGCTCCGAGCTGAAGATGGGTAGATTTTTTGAAGTGATGTGACGTGATATGAGACTGGTGAGATTTTTGATCTGATAGCTTATTATGATGTGATGCGCCATGATATCATCATAATATGATAGGAATCAAGCGATGACGGCTGACGCTGCTAGCTCCTTCTTCCTCAGACAAGTACAAGAGAAGATGAGATGATGGGAGTCTTGGAACGAGACACGAATAATCAAGTTCAAATCAAGTCGAAGCCGAAGCCAAAGCCAAAGCCAAAGCTAAATCATAGGCATGGATAAAATAACACAAACTACTCCTAAGCATTATCCATATTGCATTAATATCTGTTGTACAGTAAGTACTCATAGCATGGCTAGATAATAATGTATGCACTTGTTATCTCCTCTCATGTTTCATCTCATTCTTCCCTGAATTTACGTGCCATACGGACTTTGTATTTTAAGTATAATCTCTTCAATCCCACACATCATCTTTTGTTCAACCTGCTCCTGACCTGAGTGGAAAGAACTATAAGAGAAAACTTCACTTCACTGCCAATTCCCTATTGAATTTTCTCAGTTCAGTACTATTTCAGACGGCTTAAGGTATTACTACCACTGTCCTGGCTGAAATATCAAACTCCCAAACACTACACTGGTCGAACAAGCAAGCTGACAGTCATTATGGACACTGGACGAAAATTCAGAGTTGCCGTTTGCTTTGCTTTCCTTTGTCTTGCCTTGCCTTGCCTTAAATTGCTTTGTCTTATATGAGTATTAAAAAATTACAAATGTAACTTCATCATCTATGAGTAAGTATGAGTAAGAATTTCTCTTTAATTCAGTACTGATTGTTTTGTGTTGTGATGAGGAGATGTTAAGTGTGATGAAATGAAGGGTTTTAAATGAGTCGCTGGAGTGGAGTTAATTAAACTAATGTTAATGCAATACATATAAGCATAATCATAATTACAACTCAGCACCATCACAGCCAACACAACCGCAGCACACACACAGACACGGTTTACTTTCAGAGGCTTGTCGACTTGTTTAATTGCCTATCTTTCTCTAATATACACTACAGTCCCTATTTGAATATCTGCATACTACACGATTTTTAGAAGAGTTTCAATTTCATAAGGCTTTGGAAGTTATAAAAATCGAAACTCTTATAAAAATCGAGTAGTACACACAGAGACAGACAGAGAGATAAATTAGATTATGTATGCATGTTTAATGTTGTAAATGGGTGTTGTGCTAATGTTAATGTTACATGCCTGCCTAGCATTGCCTCCCATCTTCCACTGCATTTGGGTAATGGATTTTAATAATTATTAATAATGGTTAATAAGAATTGGTTGCTCATCTGATTTTTATGTATTGCGGCGATGCAGGTATAAGTGACTTGAAGGAAGACAAGGCAACAAGTCAAGTTAAGTAAGTGAAACAAAAGCAACACAAAGCTAGTCAACTGAAGAAGACGATGAACAGCGGGACAGGATTTTTATTTGTATATATTATCTTTATATGTATGTATGTATGTATGTATATACATATATTATAAGCATTGCTTATGTACCATGAGGATTATATTATTATGGATGTGATGTAAATGTGAATGTGGAGTAGTAATAGAGTGTAGAAAGGCTTAGAGATGGTCTTGGTTTATGTTAGGTTTGGTTTGAAACACACATACGCACTTAGACATTTGTTGGACAGGAGTACGTACATACGTAGGAGCATACATTTGATGAATATGTAATTATGAGAGAATGCTCCTCTGCGTATGTATGTATGTACCTATGTATGTATGCATGTGTGTATTTAATGTTGTTGTATTCTATTTTGCATAGTGTGTATACTGAGAACATGCTCCTCCGTACGTCTATAAATGTGAGTACATGTGTAAATCCTAAATGCATCACTTATTATTACTATACATATGTATATATATATACATATTATGTATATTTATATATATAAATATTATAGAGATAAGTTCTCAGGCAATGTAAAGTCGCGGCAACTCAACTCTGCTCAGTTTAACTACAGACTATAATATAGTTGCTCTTGTTCAGCATGAAGTTGAGGTAAAAATTGGCCGCAGGACACGTTTCACAAAGCAAAGAAAAGTAGAGTAAAATAAAGTAAATTATATAGCTTCATTTCATTCCCTCGTCAACAACGTAAGCAATTCAAGGCAAGACTTTCCTTGACTTGACTTGACTTGACTGGACTTTACATTACATGGACTTACAGTCTCTATTTCCTTTCAATTTGCTTCAGTAACAGTTCAAAGTAAAAAGGAAACCTACTTCAACATGATACACTTTCTGATAAAATAGTTATGTCATATTATGTGAATAAGTCATGCCACGTACAGGATGAAAACACGTAGATATACAAATAAATAAATAAATGACATTCCCTTGCTCTACCATACTATTTAGCATGCATCGGCAAATACAAATAGTTTATAAGTTTTCCTAAACTTTTTCTCCCTATCATTGATATTTACTCTAAAAAAATATACAACCTAGGTACATATTTCCAAAAGAGTAATAGAAAAACATTGCGAATTCAAGTACCTAGGTAATACTCTATAGATATCTTATACTCTATGAATACTTATCTAACTCAAGTCCAAGCACACACACACACACACAAGCACATTAATATAACATAATACACTCTGCCAAAACTCTGCCAAAAAATCAAATTTCAATTTCAATACTCAAAACTATACATATACATACAACCACTACACACATTACTGCAGATTACTATTGTGTATATATACCTATAATATAGCGAAGGCAAAGTCAAGTCTCTCTCTCTCTCTCTCTAGTCTAGTCAGTTCAATTCTTCAATTCTTTTCTCCCATCTACATTACATACGAAGTCTGACTGAGTCCCGTGCAGAGCAAATAGGAGAAGAATTGTAGAACATAATAATAAATAAGTGCATTGCATTCGGCATTGCATTCTAGCATAGGTAGTAGTGTATTGTATTCCATTCTATTGCATAGCATTGAATTACATTACATTACATTACATTAGTTCGATTTTAGTTGAGTTGAATGTGGATGTGATGTGATGGCGTGTTTTGAGCATTGCATGCTTAGCATTAGGAGAATAAGGCGCCGCTGTATCATTACACATCTTACATTTCGTGATCTCTGCCTGCCTGCCTAGTTTGGCCAAGTCTCCTCTGATAGTCAAGAGTCAAGTCAAGTGATAATCCTCGCCTGCCTGCCTGCCTACCTGTACCTACCTGTACCTACCTACCTTCTTCGTAGCCTTTACTTTATTTTATTTTGCTCTCTCTCTCTCTCTCTCTCTCTCTCTACAACTCTGCTTCTGCTCTGTTTCTGTTCGTTGTTCTTGTATGTATTGTATTGTATGAAGGCACTGTGCACGGTATCTATCTATCCATTCAGTCCAGTCAAGTCCAGTGTATTCTGTATTCTCTATAGCCACCACTATTATCATCATCATCATCATCACATACTGACTGAAATGAAAACTGAATACCTACTGACTGGTCTTCATAATTTAAAATATATAATGCAGGATAATAAATACATACATATAATATGTACATGTACAGAAGAGAAGAAGAGAGAGAGAGAGAGAGAGAGAGAGAGAGAGAGAAAGAGACGAACATACTATATAAGCATAACCAAGTCTAAAACTCTGGTCGTCGCCTATTTTTCTAAAGCCTGGTCTGGCCTAGACAATTTTCTGTTTCTCTTTTATGTCGACCCGGACCGGGCGGACCCAGAACATAACACAACACAGCACAATACAACACAATTCCATCCATCCCATTCTTCTGCTGACTGACAGCTTCGTCGCTCGACATCTCTCCTCTCCTCATCATAATCATCTACATTCTCTCTTATTCTCACATCACATTCTCAGCTTTTTCTCAAGAACTGGAACTAGAAAATGACTGAGAATATCTGCAGCCTTTTTTTTCTTCATTCAACTCAACTCCGCTCACGATCACTTCAATAATTGTAACAAATAATAGCAAAGTAAAGCAAAAGCGAAGCACAATTGTAATGCAATGCAATGCAAAGCAATGCAACTGGTTCCCTGATTGCGGACATTTTTCCACATTTTTCTTAGCTACAACTCTAACTATAATACATAGTTTCATCCTCTTCATTGCACTGTCTCTAAAAGAAGGCTCCACTCACTCACTCACTCACTGACTCAATTCTCTTCTGAAATCTGGGGTTCTCAAAACATATTATATATAATATAGGAGCTTACAATACTAACTTCAAATATCTAGTTAAGTAGTCGTAGTCATTTTAGGTCTCATTTAGTTGTCTACTGCAGTCCAATTCAATCCAATTCAGTCAACAACAGTTACTCTGTATATATACTCACACTCAAGAGATGCGATCATCTTCAATTTTCTCACAGCACAATTAAGTATATACCTACTCCTCATGTCTCCTAATATCCTATTCTCTCCTCTGTTATTCTTTTCAAGACACATTCATAATAGGTTCATAAGATAAAAGTATGTAAGGAAGTTAATTCCAAGTTTCAGTTCAAAAACTATAAATACAGAGGACACGAGATGTGCGGTGCGGTTTGGTTTGTTCAAGTAGAAATCGATCCTGTTGTCCTGTCCCCTTGCCTATTGACTTGGTTGCTTCACTTTGCCTGCCGTTTTTTCTCACGATCGCCCTGCTCTACTTTTTCTATTACCTCCTATAATAAGTCTTTTTCGTCTTCCGATTAATATACCGTCCCAATCCAAAGCTAACTTAACGGCAAGGCAAAGCAGAGCAACTCACACCTTTATTATTATTGAGTACACTCCAATATACACTATAATGTAGGTAACTGCTTTCAATTTGAGTCAAGTCATTTTCATTCACTCATTGGTTTCGCTCGCTCGCTTTATTCTTTTTTACTGTATAGAAAATAGTTATAGCTACTTACATACAGCTATATACATATACTATATATATATACAATACATCTATTGCATCTACAGGCTATTGTACTAACACTCCCTTACTGTATAGAATAGACACTGTACTGTACAAGTGTAAGCTTGAAATATATTTTTAGGTGGGTATATTTTTTCTTGGTTTTATTTATTCTATACTATATGTATGTATGTATGTAAGTACGTATAAATGTAGGTACATAGTATGTATGTATTGTACGAACAGAATTGCATTGTATTGTATTGACCAGGGCGGACCGCCACCACCGCCATGCCATGCCATGCCAGACCACCATTGCTCCTGTCTATATATTGTACTAGGTATACACACTCTCCACTCTCCTTTACTTGTGTGTTTTGTTTGATTTAGTTTTGCTTTGTTGACGTTGTTGGCTTGGGATTGCCACCCTTGTGTTAGTGTTGATCTGATAGGCTGACTGAGAGTTTCTCATTCTTTCTAATAATAATAATATTCTCTCCTGTGTATTTTATTGAAGTTTATTGGGTTGATGTTGTTGCTTGGTTTGGTGTATATAATATAACAATGGCACTTGAATGGAAATTGAGGGGATGATGGAAAGGTAGTGCAATTGTAGTCTAATGTAATAAAAATGAGATGACAGGATAGAGTGTAAGTCAAGTCAATTCAAGCTAAGGCAAAGCCATAAGCAAAACATCCTTTGAATTTGCTCTGGTCTCTATTTCTCTCTCTCTCTGCTCTGGTCTCTATTTCTCTCTCTCTCTCTGCTCTGGTCTCTATTTC
>JAAXYV010000989.1:0-10472 GCA_036851875.1 Novacerus sp. FZ-2019
CATGAAGCATGAGAGTTGAGGTATGAGGCATGAAATGAGGCATGAGGCATGATGCCTCAAATTTCCAAAAGCAGGCACAAGTCAGCCAATAAGACCAGTAATTTCACTTCAACCTTTACAGAATATCAGAGCTAAGTGGATTCTGCATTTTAAATGGCTTTTATCTAAAATGAACATTTAATATGATTGTCGTATTTTAAACTTAAATACTTTTCTTTGGAAAACCGTTTAAAATGGAAGAGGATTTTGATTGACAAGTATTTTGTATTTTGTGTTCTGAACATTTTGAAAACTTTGTATTTTGCATGATTTCAAAACCATTTTGTATTTATTTAGAAAATATTTAACACCTGTTCGCACCTTGTAGTTAGAAGGTGTTCCCAATCTGATTGAATTTGTTGTTTTGAATATCACCAAAATATATTTTTAAGATTCAAATCTTTGATATTAATATTCAAAATGCTTCTATGAATTGTGCACTCTGAGATGTGTATCAGTCAGTAGTAGGTTAAAGCTGAGATATACTATTTTGTGACAATCATTCTCAAATGATCTCTTTTCCCACATGCACATGCTCGAACCCATTTTTGTTGTATGCATTTTCAAAATACATTTGGAATTAAGAGTAAGTTTAAAATTTATTTCTGCGTTTTGTGAATTTTCAAATTTTGTTTTGTATTTTTAACATTATCAAACCTATAATTTGGTTAATTCTTCAACACTTTCAATCTTTTTTTTTCTAATATTGTATTTTGTATCTTAAGCATCTCCAAAAGTATTTTACATTAATATTTTTTATATTAAGCATTGTCAAAAGCATTTTTCATTTTGTATTTTAAGCATTTTCAAAGGTATTTATTAAGCTTTATTTTAAAAGATTTCAATAGCGTTTACATTTTAAGAATCTTCCAAACATTCTGAATTTTGCATTTTAAGCATTTTCTCAAACATTTTGTATTTTGTGTTCTGAAATCAATAATTTTAACCGGCTATTCAGAGTATGCAATTATATTGGTACAAACTTCAACCAGCTTGCACGCTTTTTTACATCAAATAAAATAAAATTGATTGATTTTAAATAAAACAAGTTATTTTTTTGAAACTTTACCCAATATACTGTCCTATCTCGAAACATTTGAACCTCAACAGTTTTTGACATCAACAGAATAAAATCTTGTGATGTTAAATAAGATCAGTTATTTCATCTGAAACTTTACAAAATTATAAAATGCAACACATTTATATGATAAAGTAACCCAACACTTTTCTACAGCAACAAAACGAAAATTTAGTGACTTTGAACATTTCATTCAAATCTTTTCATATTATTCAGCTATAATTTGAATAAACTTCACACCTGTCATATTTACATCAACCAAAAATCATTTGGTAGCGTTGAATTAGGCCAGTTGTTTCATCCTAAGCTTTACAAAATATGAAATTATAATACAGGAACCAAATCTAATGTAAGAATGCATAATTGAAACCCACACATCCTTATGTAGACATAAATAACGTTTCAGTCTATTAAATTAAATCAAGTTACCGATTCGTTAAAAGTCCATTCCTAATGATAAGAGTGTCCAGGCGAATGCACGATTAAAATTATTATCAAACTTAAAATGTTATCCTCTTTACCATCAAATATGATTGTCAACACAGAATCAGAAAATGAAAAAGAACTTGTAATACATAACTAAACAAAAATTATAATCTAAATTTCTTAAATTTGTTCCTATCCTTCATACAAAAAAAAATCGTCAACATCTCTGTGTAACCAACCCGAAACCAATCAAAAATTCCAACCCTCCACGGATATACAAAGATACAGTTCAAACATATAAAGTCAACTCAACCAAAGGGTAGTCTTGAACCAATGCAATCCAATGACTTCATGGCTTAAGCAAACGAAATGAAAGCAAAGGAAAGCTAACCAACCCTTTTTGTTCTTGTGATTCTTATAGGCTCACTCACACTGTGTATGTTTAGCGGAAAAGTGGTTTTTGTCATAAAGGTTGGCGAACCAGAAATGAAATCTGAGCTGGTTTATAATCTTGGAATCATGCCATGACTTTTCTTTCTCTTTTCCTCTTGCTCAAATTCTCTCACTGATTTTCCTCTTCCTCAGTTCAGCTCATATCAGCCAAGCCAAGTCAAGCAAAGTAAAATAAAGTAATGTAAAGTAAAGTAAAGTAAAGCAAAGTAAAGCAAAGCAAATTCAAGCAAATTCAAACCTAGTTCAGTCCAACGAGGCGAGAATCTTCCTTCCCTTCTTTCTATCTGCTGAACAAAGAGCATGCAAACTGTAATGTATCCATACCTAATAGTAGTAATAGTACTATCTATCTACTCTCTGTACTATTACTTTACTCCGTTAAAAATCTAGGTGGCTCTTCCGGTTTAATTTTGGGCTTTAGTCTTAGCCAGAACCTTTCTATTTATTTTTTCTCATCTGTAGTCCAGTCTGCTTTTCATACTATTTACTTTCCTCATACACGTAACGTATCCTGTGTATATGTACGTAAGTAAGTAAGTAAGTAAGCAAGCAAAAGCAAATAGATATACGATGACTCTGACTGCTGCGTGACTTTAATAATTCCTTTTCATTTCATTCCTTTCTATGTAATTCCATTCCACTGAATTCCATAGTATTTGTAAGCTGTAGTGTTTCTCTCCAAGTTCTTGAATTGGATGCCTTCCATTAAGCAACGCACTTTCCCCAATTCATTCACATTCGCACTCACACTCCCAACCAAATAGACATACATTGATTTCAATTCAACGGGACTTACTACTACTACAGTACTCAACTATATATTTTATTGAATCTACTGCCTTTAGTTGCTGGTATAAAAATATATATGATAAAGTTGAGTTGAACTGCGATTGCCTTTGATACAAGAATGTAGTATAAAGATTAAGTAGACTTTGTATCTGTTTGTAGTGTTAGATTTGTAGCTTAGTTGTACTGACTGCTGCTTGCTGCTATAGTTGTAGTATTGGTGTGGAATGGGTTTGGTTTAGTATATACCCAGTAAGCTTTGTATTGAATTGGTTTGGTGTGGATGAAATAAATTGGAACTGAAGGTTCTTATCGTTATATACAATTTAGAGACCTTTTCCGTGTGAACGCTTCAGTTCAGTTCTATCCAATGCTTGGTGTTCCATGTAATGGTTCAACTCCCAACTATTTCATTATCAATTGTATTGCTTTGAGAAAAATGTATATATTTTTATCATTTGCTGCTCTATTTCTTATTGTTCGTTTGGTGATGTCGTTGTTGAAATATAAAGCAGTGCAAAATGACATTGTTGTTCACGTTTGGTTAAATCATGGCAAACTACATTAAATAAATCTTACATATATTGTAATCAATGTCAGAGTAATAATTTTCATGTGTAGGGTTTCGATGATTACATTTGAGTGGAACCACTATTGTAAATTCAATTATATCTTAAACACATTTATGTCGTTTCGCTTTCAGCTAAACTATTAGTAATAAGATTTTTCAATAATTATAAATTATAATTAACCTCGTTCTACTTGCAAAATATTTACCATTGTTTTAGTCGTAATGTGTAAATGTTAATTTTGAATAGTCTTAATTGCTGTATCAAAAAACAAATTAAAATGTTTAAACACCACTGTTAAGATTAAGTTAGCTTAAAACTCAAATTGTTCAGGCCATGGATCTGAACTATTCAACCTGAGACGTGACCAAATGCGAATTTGGGGGCATAAAAGACGACTTATTAAACAATAAGACGGAGCGGGACAGAACTGCTACATAGGAAATGACGGGTGCTGTGTAAATGAGGGGATACTGAAGTATCACAATCTGTTTGAATGACTCCTTATATATTTTTGAAACTTTATGTGCTTAATTATGTCTTTATGTGTAATATTACTCATTGGCATGCATTATAATTTATAAAACTATATCACTACTTCTGGTTTATGGGATCATGTTTGTTCTGTATAGCACTAGCATGATCCATTGTTTTTCGCCAGACAGTGACTGGGTGTATTTTAAAAGTTGGAACGTAACGAGACTCAACGAATAGGTTAGGCCTTAGCCTCTTGGAACTGAAGCCGGAACTGGATTTGTGTTCAATTGTCGGTCTCTGATTTAGATTGTATTTTTGTAGCTGAAAGAGTACGAACTCGCTCCCAAGGTTGTATTAACCAATAAATGCATTACACCCATAATTTAAACTTATAAACAAGTAAATTTACACCACAAAGTATGACATTCAACGCTATCAAAGTGCAAGAAAATGTATATTAAATGTACATAAAAAACATTAGAATATTTTTATACTAAAGTATAATATTTTCTGTATCATTTCCCTGTTTTGTATGATCATAACGTGCGTTCACATCTATGATTTTATAGTCGCATTAGATACCTACTTGCTTCATTTTAATGTGCATTTCCATCATACTATATACCTACTCAGTTGTACAGCTGTGAAACAAACCACCAGATAAAGACGCACAGAGAAAGAGAGAGAGAGAAAGGATGAGTAAGTCTAATAAGCAGTAGTTGAATTGTGGCCAAAATTTCCACTTCTCTTCTGTTACGACATTCTCCTATCCTTCGTTCCATAGTATTGTAGTCATTTTAACAGATATTTTCCCCATTTCCTCAACCCTGCTTTTATGCTTCCCATTATGAATTAGGACCACCCACTCCACTCCAGAGCAAGCCAGTTCAGTGTCCTGTCCTGTCCTGTCCTGTTCTGTCCTGTCTAGTCCAGTTCAGTTAAACCAAGACAAAGTCAAAGCGAAATGACCAAACCAAAGAAACCTAGCCACAGAGCCACGGGTGAATCTAACACAGCAAAAAATGTGAAATCTTACCAACGCAAGCAAAGAAGGACATCACATCAAGGAATAGAATGGTATATATGCTATAGCATGGTGTGGCTAAGCTTGGCGTGGCGACCGTGACAAGACCTTACGTATGTTTATAAGGAAGGAAAGGAAAGTAAAGTAAAGGAAAGTAAAATAAAGTAAAAGAATTGTAAGGAAAAGCATATGAGAAGAAACGCAAAAGAGGAGAAAGATGTAGACTGTAGAGAAGAAAAAAGAGAGAGAGAATAGAAGGCAAGAAGAAGCAAGTCAGGGAAGGCAGAGGAGACCGGAACGACGAGCCAAATGAATGTGTAACGGATGTCAGGGCTATTAGGAGCATTAAAAGGTTCTGTTGTCTGACTAACAGCAAGACATAAAAAGCTGCTAGAAATAAGTTCAGCTCACTCCTCAGTTCAGTTGTACTCAACCCAAGCTTACATTACGTTACGTTACTTTACGATACTTTACTTTGCTTCACTTTAGACGTGGATATGAGTCTGAGTGAACTGAGATAGCTGGTCTTGCATTTTGGTCTTAAGAAGACGGAGACAAGGAATACTGTAGTAACTGTACTGTATATAGTGAAATAGAGTAAGAAAAACAACCAAACCAAGAAGAGCAGACCAGTTTGAAATCTAACAAAACCAGAGTAGAGTAGTGTTGAACCTAAAGGAAAGGCAAGGAAAGCAACGTAAAGTACAATATAGAACAGTAAAGTGATTCGCATGAGAGAATTCACTACTATTGTTCGGACTAAGCAGGCGGATCTCCGTTGTTCTTTGTGTATAATATGAAATGTATAATGCAACGTAGTTTGAAAATCGTAAATAATCTCATTTGCATTTTTATTAGCCTGTACTTAAATCTTAGATTATCTAAGAGTATCAGTAGTCTAAGAAAGTCAAATTCAAGCCAAGATGTGTAACGTTAAGATGTAATATAACGTGCGTATGTAAAGGGAATAGCAACATCATATTTAGAAACACCCTACTACATATGACTCTATTTTATGATGTAAATGTAGGTGAAGGATATTTAGAGTGTTAATGAGTATGTATGTAGTTGTGCTGACTGAAGATACACAGAGAACCAGCCGGTAAGTCAATAAGTCGGAGACTTCAGTCAAAAAGTTTGAATATTCGCATCTGATAAATTGTAATCTTCTATTTAGGTAATCTCAGCATCCATCATCTATTAGAAATATTTGTTTGTGTGAGAAGGGAAATACTGTATTGATTCAAAGATAGCATGTCTCTTAAAATTTGAACGATAGCTGTGTTGAATAGTGTGAAAATGTGTAATATAAAAATTGTTACAGATTTAAATGAGAAACTTAGGATTTTTGGACCTCCAAAAATGGCCCATCTGTAGACAGCTGTGGTGTAAATTGGGAGTAGTTTGGAAGATTACCTCCCGGCCATGTTTTGAATACGGCCGGTATCCAAACTTATGAAACATCAAACATCGTAACTTAAATCAATTACATGTGACACAATTAACCCAGAAAATACCGTAGGTAAATAAGACCTAAAACTGCAAGAAAAAATGCAGCATTCATGATTGGCTGTAGATAAGAATAGGAGCGTTGAGTCCCAAGGGTAAATTTGTGTCTATAAATCCGGTGTCTACAGATCCTGAAAGAGTCCTATAAATAAGAAGGATATAAAATATACAATCTGCAACAGAGTTTCATTTATATATATATAGGTATATTTCTTTTCTTTTTCTTTTTTTTTAATAAATATTATTGGATCCCTGGGTTTTACTTTAGTTTGCTTTCAGGTATTGCGGCAAGACTTTTAACAATAAGTGTGTTTTTCCTTCTTTCCATACTTATTTTCTGCCCTTTTTCTCGTTTCCTCTTAAAACTATATTTGGCTATAGATAAGGATAAGAATATTGAGTTCCAAAATTAAATTGATATCCATAAATGCTGTTGTGCATTCTGTTACACAACACTAAATGGAATGCTGAATTCATGTACAACAGCATTTATGTACACAAATTTATTCTTTTGGACTCAACATTCATATTCTTATCTACAATCAATCAGCGGAGTGTCCATATTTCTATATAATCAAAGATCTTACTCTCCTATAGCATATTCCGGGTTGAACACGATCCCAATTGCATTTGACACACTTACTTAAGATAAAAGGTAGAAATATTTTGTGACCTCAAATAAATCATGTACAACCATGGGCTTTCATTATGTAATATGAAACTTTTTTAATACTAAAGTAAATACAATAAAGTCTAGCAAATTAACATTTAGAATATACTACACCTAGAGAAGAGTGTAATAGATGATTGCATAACTTGTTTGCTGAGGCAAACAAATTCTTCTCATAAAATGTTCATATAAATTCAATATTATTGAACGAGCTAACTCAAAACGACAGAGAGTCAATTAAATCCACTAACTTTTCCAAACAAGGAATAGCTTGTTTAGATTAGTTCAGTGCCTGCAATATAGAATGAAACGTAAACAAACTGTCAAAACATTGTAGCTTTCGACTCTATTAAAAAGCTATAATAAAGTTTGCTATTATTATCCCAATCCAAATTCAATTCATCCAGGAGAGTTGCAGGAGAATTGAATGTGATTTTTATTAACATGTTGCATGTGGGTTAATGGATTTTCACAAATTGTCACTAGAGATTCTAACTTTAACTTTTTCTTTTCTTCTTTATCTCTACCTCTTTCTCTACTTCTTTCTTCTCTCACCAGACTACAACAAAATACTATATATAAAAACATACATACCTAACTATTACTATTGTACAAACACATGATTGTATTAACTCTACACAATCCACTTCAGGACAAAGTCAAAGTTTTAGTCTTGTAAGCTGTAATACCAACTTCACCGCGTACTTCCTATCTCTATTACAAATAATATGGTGTGTGCCACAAACGCTGACTTTTCTACAGATCCTGAAAGAGTCCTACAAATACAAATACAAAGGATACATACACCCTGCAACAGAGTTTCATTTATGTTTTCGGCGTTTTTTTTTTTTAGATATTACTCGTTTCCTGTGCTTTATTTTAGTTTGCTTTCATGTGTTGCGGTAAAACATTTAACAATAAGAGATAAAAGTGTGTTTTTCCTTCTTTCCTTGCCTTCACTCTATTCTACTCTTTTTCTCGTTTCCTCTTAAAACTATATTTTAACGTAAGTACTCCTCTACAGATTACACATATAGTTTCTAAAGACTCTCTTCCGTCTTCAACTCTTTATATCGATTCCATTCTTCAGAGTGGAATGGTATGTTGTTGTGTTGTGTATGGGTAATGTGAAAAGGAATGTAATGTCATATGGTGGTATTAGTAGAGGAACAGGCAGTGTATTTCAAAGCTTTGTCTGCCCTGCCCTTGCTTTGTACTGTGTTGAACTAAATTGAACCTTTTATCTTTCTGTCTTGAAGGTAAGTACAGTTCTCATGTATTAGTTCTCTATGTAGTTAAAAGAGTTGGAGACTCCCTTTTGAAGAAATCGCAAACTGAAATGCAACGCAATGTAATGCAATTTCATGTAATGTTTTACAATGTAGCACAGCACATCACAATGTAGCGCTGCGCTGTGTATTTATGTAATGTGTAGATATTGCAATGAAGTGGGTTGAAATGCATTGCTTAGAAATATCAGTGCATTCCCGGCTGCCTGGAAGGCAGTTATTGCTTTGAGCTTTGCGTGTGCTTGACTTGACTTACTTGCCTTGCCTTGACAATGCTACAGTTTCATTTTAACAGTGCATTAAATGTGTTGCACTCCTACTTATGGCTTATGGTTTCAGAGATTTATGATGAAATAGCGCCTCAGCTCAGTGCTGTTTAGTGCGAGTGTAGTATATTGCATCATTTAGTTCACTTGATATGGATATGATATTATATTGCTTTTATCTCACTTTGCTGCTTGAAATGGGTTGTTCAAAAACTACGTTATGTCACTGCCATAAGTTTCTTAAGCTAAATTTATGGGATTCACTGTGATAACTGTATTTAGGTTTTGCTTAGGGAATGAAACATTTTTCCTGCTACTTTAAGCAATTTAACTATTGAATTGTGGAATGGAAGCTATATTTTTAGAGGATTTTATGGGGGTATTTATACACAGCATGCAGAACCTCTGGAATTAATTGATTGTTGAAATGCTTAAAAGAATTTAAAACATAAGGCAAAATCAGTAGATTACCAGGTTGTATATAGGGATTGCAAAACCGATTATTTTTTTGTTTAGAAACTACTTAAAACAGGTTTTAGATTTTACCGAGAAGCGGTTTTGATCAAATCAGAACAGGTTTTTCCCGAAATAATTAAAAAATCTACTCTACAATTCCTTTTTTAATTGTTTTTTAACTCTTTTTTCTTTACTGATTCCTTCAGTCTATTTAACAATTTTTTCCTCTTTTTATATATTTAAAAAATATATAAATTCTATTTTATAAATTGTTGATTAAACGAATGATTATTATTAATTAGAACATCAAGTAATTTTAAATATACATGCTATAAGCACATGAGAATGACACTATTTAGATAAAAATCAGAACCCATCAATTATTGCTAACCTTACAATATCTCATCTCTTTTGCATAACCTATCTATAATCAAGATTAATTTATTATATGAAAGATAGCAGCATCACAGTCCACTTTTCTTCTTCTCTACATTCAATTCTATTATATTCTATTATATTCAATTTTATACAGATTTTGTACAGATTCTATACAGGAGAAATTTTACTCCTGTATAGAATTTTAGATTTCGTTGTTTTTTTCGTAACGGTAATTAAAAAAAAATCTTTATCATAAAAGATAAATTCCCAAGCAGTCGAGCGGATGTAATCAAATCTAGTAGTCTCAATCTATATATTTGTATTAATCTATCAAAATTTTCAAACTTGATTCTCTAACTTATCCGAACAAATCTACGGAAAAGCACAATTAATTGCGTTGTTTCGATTGAATGGACATCATCTACAGTGGACTGAATATGCATTTCATATTGTCACCTCAAGAAAACTTCTGCTGGAATTTAGGATTATTAAGAATAAAAGTATCAACCACAGAAGGAAAAGTAAATTTTATGACGTGAGAAACTTCACTATTATTTACTATTATTATTACTGACCGCAATTTTGTTCTAGCAGATACGGAACTCACCTTAACTTTTCAGTTAGGTTAAAACACATTTCCTCAAAATAATTACAAGGTTGTAAAGTTGTTCAAGCTGTTTCACTGAAGAATCACAATCTGAAGCATCTTATTCAACTTTACTTTAAAATATATCACTACTTGTGCACTACAAAGTTAATTGAAGTTGCTTACAAAATATGCGAACAGTTCTATCTTCTCTGAAACTGTGTAAACACGTCTGATTGATTAAAATAATTTTAAATAATTGGATAAATTTTATCTATTAATCTTAGATTAGATAAACGGTCTCGAATTGACTCTAAAAGTCAATTCGATATCAAATTTGCAGAAAATCGGTTTCCACTAACCCAAATCCGGGTTTGAGAATCTACTCCTACTTCGCAATCCCTAGTTGTATAGTTAAGCACGCGGTAGTATACATTAAGTATGGACTAACATTCGGTTATTCTTT
>JAAXYV010000990.1:0-10471 GCA_036851875.1 Novacerus sp. FZ-2019
CTTTCAGCCAAGGGAAAGTCTTACCTGTGCTCCTATAGGGAAAAGGAATCTTGTTGTTAGAACAATCTCTTCAGTCTTCTCTCATTTATGGCTAGCAGCTATGACTTAGACAGTGTTTTTTCCCACATTCTTGGAGTTTTTTATAATTATATTCCAGTGTTGTTGTTTTTTGTACTGGGAACAATATGTGGTTGTGATGTAGTAATGTGAAATTGACTGGACAGACTCTACTGCTGTTTCATAGTCAAGTCAAGTTAGACATACTTTATGTATACTTTATTTCTTTTCACTTGTATGTGCAAACGGAACGGAAAGTAAATATAAAACTCTAACACAATAATAATATTGTATTCTCTAATTGTGTATCCCGCAAAGTTTATGGTGAAAACATCTCGATCCTGTAAACATTCTACTTCAACTTAAGCAGAAGTAACTGCATTTAGACTTCATGTGTGTATTGTTTGTTGTATTGTAATTGGGAAATACCATTGTGTTTCTGTGCACTCCCTTCCCTGTAAGTCAAAACCATAAATTGATGAAAGCTTGGGTTGCCTTAAATTCTGTTTTGAAATGCCGTTGTCATTTCAACTGGTAAAATCAAGAAATATGACGAATGTTTTATTCTATCAAATTCATTCTTAAAAGATTATAGTAATAATGAATATAGTCTAGTGTATTTTACCTAAGGATTATTTATTGAAATACTAAACGCCGTTGCAAGCAGTGATAACTGTTGTTTTGAGGGAAATAATATTACTGAGCTTTTCATACTTTTTTAATTACGAGGAAACTTTACCATTAGATATCATGGCTGTACCTGCTGCTAAACATTTTTTGTAGCTTTAAGTTTACCTAGCAATTTTTTGTATATATTACAGATGGCTGATCCTGATGAGCTGACGACTCCTGCACTGAATGGACAGACCATGGGAATTCTCAATGGTGTTCAGTCCACCGGGAATGTCCAGGTATTAAATAGCGTACGTACAAAACACATTTTTCTACATTCTTTATTCGCTTCTTTATTAATTCGTAGTCATTGCTAACAACCACTAATACGTAACGTTTTGTAATATTAATAAATATTTCTCCTTCACTCAATTCTTGAGTCTTTTCTGTACTTTTCATTCTCCCATACATTCAAGACACACAGGGTTAAGGAATATAGTTTCTTTTCTTGTTCTATCGTATCTTGTTTTTCCTATACTATTCGTTTCGTGTAGTCTTCTGTATACCCGCATGATAAATAATAATTTAATCTAGCCATTAAATTGAACTTGTAAGTGCTGCAAGCTGATAAAGTGTCTATCTAGTAGTATGTACAGCGTAGGGCTGGTTAATTGTAATTATCATAATCATAATTATATATGAACAAAAATTTATCTGTTGACAACTTAGTTATCTTAGGTTTTCCGTGGATAATTAATTTCTTTTATCTTTGAGTAGGATTAAAAATTAAAGATTTCGTGTTCTTAATATTTATCTTAACTCCACAATTGTCAGTAATGTAAAATCATTAAATTCATGTAGTAGTAATAAAGTCAAATGTAAATGCAATCATTAAGGCAATATGATGTAAAACTTAATGTTTGGTTTCTTGCACCTGATTGTGCTTTATTGGATTGGTTTCTTGTATTTCATCTTGACGTCGATGGGTTCAATTTAATTTATCTTCTTTTTTATTTTTCAAGCAAAGTAATTTTTCAATCGTAGACATGTAGGTGGTTACGTTAACATTGAATTCTATGCATTTGTATTAAGATGTTCAATGATCTTAATACAAATTCAGGAGTTAAATGTTTTTTTAATCAGTTTAATTGCACTTTGATTTGATGAAACTAAACTGGACAAATGTGCTTTTGAATGTTTATGACAGCATGACATGTGATGAAATTGGGATTATTGGGATATGATTATCGTATTAGTTCTGTAGAAATCTTGTCACATGTGAAGCTAAATGCACACATGTCATGCTATAATATTATATACATTGCTTGACTATGTATACCGTAGCTTAGTAGTGTGAGGACCGCATTACATATTACCATATATACTAACTCCTAATACTAGCTTTAGTTGTTTGTTTCCTTTATCAATAACAAGAACAATCAATAATTCCAAATTCTCTCTTTCTCTGTCTGTCTCTTGACACTGTTCACTATTTCTCATCATCATATATGACGCTACCACAGTTCATGACCACAATTCACAACCATCACATTCAAATTCACATTGCGACAAGGATTATGTATTTTATATTTGCATTTTCTATACTTACAAACAATCCTTATTGTACTGTTTGCCGTGCAGAGCGGTGAGAATTGAGTTGGTCAACATTAATACTCCATAGACTTACTTCTGTATAATTTATGGGTGTAGGTATGTATATAAAACGATAAGACGGGTGACAACATGTGCAAAAAAAAAGACAGACGGTGGAGGCCAAATGGAATTTTGCAAATCCATAATAGCTTAACAACTTGGTTAGAGTGATCGTTTTGCTGATTAAATGGGACACCACATTAGCACTTTTCATTAAGATCTCTTGTTCCTGTAACGTTGTAAAGTTTTAATGTGCTAAAATGGTATTTAGGATACGTATTAAAGCCTAAGATACGTGTTTACAAAAAGTGGTTGTCAACATTATGCGTATGATTAAAATAAATATATCAGCATTACTGCACACTGTGAGAAAATAGCTTTGCTGCATTAGAATTTAGAGAAAGTCTCCTCTATAGGGCTTGGCATTTATGTGTGTTTGTGTATCTTTTTCATTGATTCAGAGCAAGGCGGCTGCATTCTCTCGGATGAACTCACAAACGTCCCAATCTCAGCATCAAACAGTAAATGTGTCCAGTAGACGGGTAGCGTCTTCCGTGGTATCATCTCATCATCAACATCAAAGTAATGAGACTCAGACATCTCTTAAACAATCCTCAACACAGCACGTCAAGTCCAATCTGTCGGAAATGCAAACAAGAATGTCACAAATGAAATCTGCATTGAGTCAGCAGACAACTACTTCTTCCTCAACATCTTCCTCATCCACCTCTTCCTCTAACACATCTGCAATTGCCTCAATAACGGCAAACTCCAAAGCAAAGTCTGCCCTTGGCGGTTCTACTGGTCTTTCTCCTCTCAAACTCATTGACAATAAGGCTTTGGTAAGTCATAATGGGGGTGACAATGCTCCATTAGACACTGGAACTGTCCTTGTCCAAGAAATCCCATTCCCTACCTCGGCAGATATGCAGATGACACCAGTGCTCCCTAACTCTCCTCTGGCCAGTCCCAACCTAGTCATGAACAATCACCCGAACGCTGGTTTGACAATGGTACAACATAATCCAGATGACGGTTCCATGGGTGCTATAGACGGTGCTCCTCAGAGTTTTCGTTTTGAACAGAAAAAAATGGCTTCTTCATCCTCCACCAAGTTTCGCAGTGGAAATTATAGCACTGAGCAAAGTTCTGCAAATGCAGCGGAAATGAAGAGAGTCCAAGCTGGTGATGTAAGCTATGAAGAGAATAACTCCGCTCAGGCTCATCGTCAAAAGGTTGAAGTTGATGGAATCACCACAGAGAAGACTGCAGCTATCAAGCAAGAGCAAAGGTAAAGTAAAGAAAATATATATGTGTTCTTCTGTTTTATTTAATTGTTGGGGTACTTATTACTGAGCAGTCGAATATGTATATCTTTCCATACTCACTACCGGTATTGCATAAAATATGTGCTCCTATAGGACAATCTTTACTCGACTAACTTTAGGAGTTCCTTTGAGGTATATGTTTTTCTTATTTGTGATTATATGCTTTACAAATAAACAAATATTTGTTTTGAATATTTGTTCGTGATTAATAATGAAGATATGCTAGTACTGGACGACGAGATAAAGTAGACGCGATCTTTTCAATTAGGTCAGTCGTCGAATTTGTTTCAACTACTTATCGTTGTACAGCCATTTGACAAGCATTAAAGCATTTATGATTCCCATAACGTGGGGTATTTTAGTTTACTGCGAAGACAGTGTGATATGTAATCAAATCTTGGCTTTTATCAAATAGACCCTATTTGAGTTTTAGTCGATTGAATTATAGTGTTATTGTTGGAAGCAAAATATATACTATTCAATCACCCGATTGTTGATAAATCAATTAATCGCCTGGTAGGATACAAAAAATATATTATCTATTTGACCTCTAAATTATTTAGGTAACATAGTGTGCTGTCTGTTAAATACTTTTATCCGATCATGTTTGTATTGTAATTCACTAGATCGCTGACTCAAGGGGGTGTAACTGAGGAAGAAACCAGAAGAGCTGCTGCTGCATCAGTAAAATTGTCAACAGAGACTTTCACAGCGGAAAAAATGGCAATGGCTCACGAACAAAGAAAGCAAACGAGGCTTACTCAAGGAACCGTTATTAATTCGGAAAAGCATATGTCTTCCGCTACCCAGTCAAAACTGACATTTAAGAACCAACTAGCCATCCAGTCGTCAACTTCAGACAATGGTGAAGTAAAAATGAATGAATTTAATTATTTTTTAAATTAGGAGTTTGATTTGAAGACTAATTGATCTTATACATTGGATTTAACAGTGTTGATATTCGAAGACCTGGATTCTTTGGGATGGGACTCATCGCGGCAAGATGTGGATCGAGTGATTGACAAGTATTCCAGTGAACTGTCGTCTATAGTAGAGGCTCTTCGTGACTCGGAAGAGGATGTCAACTCTGTCAATCACCTCAATTATGCCTCAGGGGTCATGAAGGCTGCATGGCGCGTCCCTGGCCATGGGCATCAAGTAAATTCATCCGTATACACTCAAATAACAAATGCTAACCAATATATTTTTTTCTGGCTTCAAGATTGAAGCACACATTACAATGTTTCTAGTCTAATTCAGCCACTGTATAAATTAGGTTGGAGGAAACCTTTGTGAGACGTTGAGGAAGATGGGAGGGTTGGATTTACTAATTGGCAACTTCTCTTCTCACAAAACCGATTTAAGAGTAGCATCTGCAAGACTTCTAGAGCAGTCCCTAACACCTGAAAATTGTAATTACGTTGTTGAGAAAGGTTTCGATTGCCTTGACAGAGTTGTGAAGGTAGTTAATTATTTTTGACTGACGTAATAATAATTTTTTTGTGTTAGATTAAAACAATATAAATATGTATGTTTACTGTAGGTTGCTTCCGAACTGTGTGAGGTAGACGAGGCCAGAGTAGGCACGGGTTTACTGAGACATTTGTTTCGCCATAGCGAATCAACCTGCAGTGATGTGCTTCGACTTCAAGGATTGGAACGGGTAATGATGGAGTGTAGGCGAATTGATGTGGAGACGCTGCGCAACTGTGCTGGGGCATTAGTGAATCTTTCTTTGTACGGAGGAGCAGAAAATCAAGAATTCATGATTAAAAAGAAAGTTCATTTGTGGCTCTTTCCCTTGGCTTTTAACCAGGATGACTCAATTAAATATTACGCTTGCTTGGCCATTGCTGTTCTAGTTGCGAATAAGGAAATTGAAGCTCAGATTATCAAATCAAGTATGTATTATTAGTCTTAACAAACCAAATAAAAAATAATTCAATGTATTTATGTAACATTTTGTATTACTAAACCTAGACACTCTTCAGTTAGTGGAACCTTTTCTGATATCCCATAATCCTGAAGAATTTGCAACGAAGAACTCATTTCACAGCCAAGGTCAAAGTGTACAGTGGCTAGAGAAACTTGTACCCGTCCTCTCATCGCGAAAAGAAGAAGCGTGCTCTTTGGCTGCCTTTCATTTTTGGTTAGTATATTAACGCAGTCGTAGTAATTCCATTATAGTATGTTTCATAGGTCAATTGTTTTCATGATTTTTTTAGCATGGAAGCAGGCATAAAGAAACGACAGGGACAAACCTCCGTTTTTAAGCAAATTAATGCAATTGAACCACTGAAAAAAGTAGCGTCTTCACCGAACGCTTTGGCATCCAAGTTCGCAGCGCAAGCTTTGAGACTGATTGGAGAAGCAGTTCCACACAAGTTGAGTCAGCAAGTGCCCCTGTGGTCTATTGAGGATGTAAGGGAATGGGTAATTCAAAAGGGCTTTGAACAATTTGCCGATTCATTCATGGCCTCCCGAGTAGATGGTGATCTCCTGCTTCAACTTACCGAAGAGATGCTCAAAGAAGATATTAGTATTGACAACGGAATTCTTAGAAAAAGGTAGAATTAATTATTTGAGACGATTTTAAAAGCCCATGAGTCAGTTTTAATTTTCACTAAACTCTTCCAGATTTATGCGGGATTTGAGACATTTGAAAAAGATGGCTGATTATTCAAGTTGTGATGCATCCAACCTTAATGATTTCCTAAGCTCTATCCACCCGGAGTTTGCGGCATACACCTACACATTGATAAACAATCACGTGGATAAAGATACTCTTCGTAAATGTCTAAGTGAAGATTGTCTTGCCGAATGCGGAGTTTTTAGTAGTATTCATCGTAGAAGAATCATGGAAGCACTGAAAGGTAAAAATATTGACTTGTGCATATACATTTTACAGCATATAATATGATTGTCCTGTGAATCTATTAATGACATTGTAACTTCAAAATAAAAATGAAAGTATGTACTTTTGTGATTTCAAGTAGAAAATTCGGAGTTGTCTTCGGCGTCAGACGGCGAAAATCCAGATAAACCATTGGATGTCTTCATTAGTTATCGACGGTCAAATGGATCCCAACTCGCCAGTTTACTCAAAGTGCACCTGCAGCTCAGAGGATTCACTGTTTTCATCGACGTTGAACGACTTGAAGCTGGGAAATTCGACAATAATCTTCTGCAAAGCATTCGGCAAGCCAGGCATTTTCTTCTTGTTCTCACTCCGAATGCTCTCGATCGATGCGTGGACGATAAAGAGTGTAAAGACTGGGTCCATCGGGTAAGTGTTTATTGTACACGTATCTCCTAGCTGTAGTAAGACCCATGCAACATTTATGGTTTGAATTTAGGAAATTGTTGCGGCGCTTGACTCGCAATGCAACATCATCCCTATAATTGATAATTTTTCGTGGCCTGAGACGGATAATCTCCCGGAGGACATGCAACCAGTTCTCACCTTCAATGGTGTCAAGTATGTTGATTGTGTTGAGAGAAATAATTTCATTAAAAATGGTTTGGAAGAGTTATTAATGATGTTATTGGTGTAGATGGATTCATGACTACCAAGATGCGTGTGTAGACAAATTGGAGAGATTTCTACGCGGAGAGATGGTTCCACGAGAGACGGCACTGAACAATTCAGTAAATTCATCTAGTGGTCAGTCCAATGTGTCTGCTAATTCCGGCTCAAATACTACACCTCGACCATCTCAACAGTACCAGCGAACTCTCAGTGTAGGATCCGAAGGTCGAACCGAATGATTTTCTTCCAATCAAATTCTGTAATTTGTGGAACTTACAAATTGATAATTGATGATTCAGTGATATTTACATTTAAGGGAAAATCTGGAAGAAAATATTTTGAAATTCTCTCCCATTCACGTTCATGGAAGCGGTTGGTCTTCAAAAAAATAATGAATTAATATTTTCATCAGTTACCCCTCCAATAGGTTAAACTAGGGTAAAGGAATAACTAGTAACAAGCAATATTAAGATTTCTGTCATTAACTTAGTAGTGTCTTGTACTGTATATGAAAATTCAACTTCTTGTGCCATTTTAAATATTGAATTGTTTCTGCGTATTAGGTATATAGGCTTTCAATAAAAGACTCCTTTCACTGTTCACGTCTGCTTGCTTGCATGCCTAACCTGCTTTTATTTTTTGAGTGTACTGTCTGTAAGGTTTAGAATTTTTGAGTTACTGAGTATTTGATTTATTTATCGTCCTAAGTTATAATATTAACAGTTCGTAATTTTTGTATTAGTTGTATAGTACATTGTTGACGTCGAGGATTTACATAATATACAGGTATACATGTAAGGCTAGCATATTGGTATTTACTGATTTTACTACCTACAAAAGTTGAGACTTTTTTTACTCTTTCAATAAGTCACTGTCACATTAAAGCCGTTAGGCACATGGAATAACGGAAACGAAAGCATTTTAGTTAAGAAGGTGAGTGAAACTCAAGTGCCATAAACTGAACAATGTAATCGAAAGCTAAACCAGCGCTTGCGTCTAAATGCATACCCTACATGTGTAAACCAAACAAAGCAAACTGTAGGGTCATCGCAAGATCGCAGGTATATATATTTTAATCTTTCCGTTTATCCCAATACCAATCCCAATCTCACCATTAGTGCCTTTCGGACAATAAACTTTGTACAGAAATTGTGCTGTCTGTGTAAATAATTTCTTTTACTTACTATAAATCACTTCTGTTTTCCTTCCAATTCGACCTTAAAGAAAATTTGAGTAATAAGAAAGTCCTCCAGAAGTCCAGGGTTACTGGAGAATATTAAGCATGGTAATATAAATGTATTTAAGCAGCTTGACAAAGAATTAATTATTTTGAAAGACTATTGATTGATGTCTGTGGTGTACCAGTGCAGTGCCTAACAACAGTTCAAGCAGGCGAACGTAATACTTGTATTATTGCAATATTATTTTGACAAATTCGACAGTAACTGCTTAAAATTGCTTTTGTAAATAAATTAAAAAATTAGTTTTCAAGGATGGATTCTGCTGGCTTACTTATAGTTATGTCATACATCATGCCGTATACAACACAGTTGTTTCTTTCCACAGTTTGGAGTGTGGAATGTACAGTAGTAGTAAAGATTTGTACTATTTCCGATTTATTCGACTTCTTTCAATGTCGTTTACATTCATTAACTTTTATTAATATCAAATTATGTCTTACGAATAACCACATTGTGTTTACAAAGTGTATAGATTTTATTCTGATTTATTCATAATTTTCCGAATGAATAATCTAATTGGTACATTTTCTACTTAAACGCGCATATTGAATTGGTGTGTAACCAAATAATGTGTGCTGTACATAAATTCAAAAATCTAGCATACTCAAATTTGAGTTTCTGGACGGAGTTTTATTAATAATTTGTAACCTATGGACTGATATGTGCGGTAGTGGTTTCAATTCAACGTTACGTTACAAGTATTGTGTATTTCTGATAGGTTAGTAAAAGTGGACTAAGCAGTCAGTTACAATACAATGTGTCATGTCTCATACAGGTCTCTTATGATGGTAATGCCTTTAATATAGTTATATGGAAATGCATTCATGGAGATACAAATGTACTGCAATGTCATATCATGTTGTGTACTACTGTGTACTTAAGGTGCTTAAAATACTTTCAGTTTGGAAGTTTCAAGTATGTACATTATACATTATTCTTATTTACTTGTAGAATCAGGTTATCATCATATTATTATCGAAATATGAGATACATATTTAATTGTACACATAGCGTAGGCATAGGTTGTACGAGACAATGGTACAATAATGTCTTAGTGCCTTTAAGTGACAGGGCAGGTCGGATAATTTATAACGAATACAATTATTGAGTTAATAGTATATAGCCAATAGTTTGTTACTTCCTATTGTATACATTGGTCAACTCTGAAGTTACTTTTAACGTACATCTGTGAATGACTGTGCAAATTGTACGTTTGTTGTGCTGCACATAGTTAAAATGGGGAACGGCTAATAATATAAAATAATCAAATGAAATGTTCTCTGCTTTGTTTTTCTGTGACCATAAACAATGAAATGAATAAAATTAATTGCCTACAGTTAAAATACATATACATTATATGTATGCATTTGATGTCGGTACTTTATTTACGTCGGTACGCAAGTGCATAAATTTCATAATTATAAAACATGTATTAAACCTAATTGAGTAGTGTTGCTTTGAGTTATTTAAATAAAATATTTCAAAATTGATATTGGCAAGCATATGAAACCAAACAAAAAGTCTACACACCTTGGTTTACCTTAAAAAGTAAATACCATACCTTAAAAGTTTAAGATAGCCTTACGGCGAAATGAATTAAAAAATCATTAGAACGGAAGGGGAGACCTTTTCCAAATTTATAATTGAAAATATTAAAACAGGCACAACTTAATTCCAGAAATCTGTTTACTACAAAAAATAGAGTTAAAACTTAGCTTCCACGATGCACTATAGTGTTGCGAATGGAGTGAGGACAGTATTGCTGTGAGTTCGTAGTTGGGTAGGTTTCTGAGATGGATTCTGCGAGTTGTATTTGGGATTATGGAGGGCTGTACTTGTTTAATAATGCGTGTGTCTGCAGAGTAAATTTTCCCGCCTAAATGAATTATGGAATCACCTGGATTGGCTTTCTCGACTCATTTCTCTTATCACAACTCTTGTTCATGCTGTGGTTTCACCTCGTGAATTTTTGACCACCATTGTTTTATTTTAAGTTAGTTGATGGACTATATTGAGTTTGTGTATAAAAAAGCAGGGTTCGAAAAGATCAT
>JAAXYV010000991.1:0-10463 GCA_036851875.1 Novacerus sp. FZ-2019
CATACTCCGTACATAGTATACTAACTTACTTTTATGCAATATACATACTACTTATGTTCATAAATACTGTGAATGTTTAGTAGGTTGTTATGTAATATGCATATTGTGTCATAATATTATAATAGTCAAGAAGGGTAACTCTCTTTATAGTTACTTACTGTAATATACATATAGTATTAGCCGAGAGCTCTATATCTCTCTCTGTCTAAGAAAGAACGTCGAGGAAGAGCAGCTTCATTTCATTTGACTTTGACGAACAAGAAGAAAAGTAGAGTTGAGTTTATAGTTGGTTTTCTAAAGTAGAGGAAAAGAGGGAAACCTCTTTCTTACCTTGCATACATATTACTATTATACACATTTGAAGAAAACAGGGGCTCTCTTGCCACATTCCGGGTTTATTATTTCGTCGATATTCTTTATGAAGAAGGGTGCTGCTAGCTTCTCCAGTCACTACTACCAACTACTGTACCTACTATAGTCATCGTTATATTCACCTCTCTTCTGTATTTCTCTTGCTCTTGCTCTTGCCTTATTGCTGTAGAATACTGAGTGAAGTTAGTGCTGTACTGTACAACAGAACAGAGTTCATGGTTTCTTTGCTTGTTGCAAGTTAAGTTGGATGGAGTTGGAATGGAATCTTATTATTACTCTCCTGCATGCCATACCTGCTTTTTCTTTGCCTGTTTTATGCATTGCCATGCCATGCTGCTTTGAGCAAAGAGCTATGCTATGCTGTGCTGTGCTTTGCTATGCCATGCCATGACTATGACATAGCATGGTGTAAATATGTAAAGAAAGATAAGAGCTAAGAAAAGACGATGCATTGCATTGCATTGAATGAATAGGGCTGTATAGAGCAATAAGCCACAAGCCATGCCATGCAATATATTTCTTGCTTAGCTTAACGTAACGTAGGATCTGGAAAAGAGTTAAAATTCGTGAAGGGAGAGTGAGAGAGAGAGAGAGAGAGAGAGAGTGAAAGAAACACTTTTAGTTCTTTGATAGTAGGAGACATAGGATAGAATGGAGAATAGGATTCTTGAAGCAAAGCAGACGAAAAGTAGCTACCTATAGGTATGTATGTTTTGCTGTGCTTTGCATTCGTACTTTCTGTCTAACTAGTTTAAGCTCAGCGCATGGCATGGCAATGACTCTACTGTGCTGTACTACTAAGTATGGTGAATTCGTTTCTTTCGTACCTGGGTGATGAAAGCTCTGCTTGTTTTCCTATGTAAGAATGAGAGCAGGGAATTTGACCATTTTTGGAAGACAGATTCTCTTGGATGACTATTTGTGGTAGTTTAAAAAGGGCATTTGGTATTTGGTACGTTACGTATGCAGTGCAGTGTGTAGTGAGTGAAGGGTTGTTCGTTGGATGTTAAACTCCTAATTGTGAGCTATCTGTACAAAAGTAAGTCTGGAATCGACTGGTACAAATAACAGTATATACTACACTGCACAGTATGGCTTTAGGATTGATGGTAGATAGAATGATGAGTTGTGATGTGATGGGAACAGAGGAGAACATAAAGCAGGAGAGTTTTACACGTGGATACATCCAATTTTTTTGTCTACATTTCCTATAGATGATGATGGGTGTTTGTCATAGGCGAGGCGCAACCCAAGCAAGGAGACTTACATTTATGTCTGTTAGTTGGTATGTATATGTATTATGTGTCTGTTTGTTTGTTTCTTCTAGAGAAGGAAAAGAAAATAAGAATGTATATATACTTGATCATGGTTCATCAGGAGAGGAGGAGGACTGTTAAAACAATGCATAGAGTTAACAGTCAAAGTTATACTTATTTATTCATATATATATGTATATATAATTATAATATATAGGAGGAACAAGTGTAATAAAATGTAATTGGAACCCGGCTATGACTTGGTTAGTCTTGGTTCGTTTGCCTAAGACTGATTTCAATTTTATTGTCCGTGCAGAAACTTGTCATGTATGTATGTATGTTTGTATGAATACAAGGCTGTTTTCTGGTTTGTAACTTGCATAGTGATAGTTGAGCAGAGTGTGTTTTGTAGACTTTGTAGAGTTAGTATTTATTATATGGTAGGTAATATGGTTTGGTGTGGTGTAGTCGTAGTGTGCTATGGTATGATAGTAAGTTGTATAGGTTTAATAGTCCAAGGATGGTGTAGCTGACAACGACAGCAATTGGGTTGGCATGGCATGGCATGACAACTTTAGCTTTTTCCTTTGACTCTGACTAGATATAGTGTATATAGTGTAGTGTAGTATATAGTTGTAAGTTGTATGCTGGAGAGATTGGATTTCAGACGGTCGTTTGGTGGTGTTGTGTATTGACAAGAGAGAAATAAATAAGGATTATTATAGCTCTGACGGCTGTTGTGAGGCTTTATTTCTACTGTGTGAGATGGGATGTGGCCTCGTTCCTGCTGTTGCCTTTCTCGTTGTTGATCTCTGGCGGATGACACAGTGCAGTGGAATGTCCAGTCAAGGAAGTAATGTATTGGAGGAGTATGATAAGATGAGATATTTTCGATTTAGATTGGGATAGTGTGAGGTTATATTATATTACATGATGTAGTATAAAACCGTATTTCCTTGTCATGAGATTTCCTAGTTCATTCCAAAAGTTTAGTGCTCTAGTTGAGTGTAGTTAGAGTATTTGAAACTGATCAGAGCAGGAGAGTTTTGTGTTGAAATAAGTGAAAGAAGGAAGAGAAGAGGAAAAGAGAAGAGAAGGAGGAAGAGTTTTATCGTGTCGTAAGATTTGAACTATATACGTAATAGGTAGTTAGTAGTTAGTAGTTTTGGTTAGTTAGATGAAACTATGAGGTCGTGAGTATTAGTATTGGCTGTAGATACTGCAACTATATGTACACTATGCCATGCTACTTATGTATTTATTTATGGTGTCAGAGATTGTAAGGTTTAGATGCAATGACTATAGAAGAAGTTAAATTTTATGCCATGTACAACAGAGAGCACAGCTGATGCTGGGAACTCTGGAAACCTTTTGCTCTTGCTCTATCTCATGCTTTTGCTCTGACTGTGTATATTGTAGATGACCTGTTTCTCTCTCATCATGGTTTCACGATGGCCAAATAAGACGATTATCTCAGTTTTATAGAGCGATAATCCATGACTTAGTAGATTCGATGTGATGGGATGTGATGTGTGTCGATTTAGCTGTGTACTCGGGGTATTGTCTATTGTGCAGTTAAGTCAGTGTGTATAGTGTGTGCGTAGTGTAATAAATAGGATGTTGTGGATGCTTTCTTCGAAAATATGGTTCCTGCTTGTCTCTTTCTTTGTATTCGTGTAGTGTATAGTCTATAGTATAGTGTTAGATTTTCAGGAACTCACTCGTGGCATTGAGGACACTTGAAATGCTACAGATAAAAAAAATGAGGGCAGGAAATATTTCAAATTGGATATTTATGGATGATATGATAGTTGATGATGCTTGATGGTGATGTATATAAGTTTATGATGGTACAATTCATTTTAATAGATTTGGATGTAGTTGAACTGATGGAGGGTTGGGTTGTACTATAGTAGATGTGAGAGTGAGTGTGTGAGTGGATTTGATTGTTTGTAGTATGCATAATGTCTATGGATTTTTATCTCTTCCTTTACTATTATTATTGCTTATCGTGCATCGTGCCATGGCTATACATTGATTTCATTGAGGGTTGTGTGTGTGTGTGTGTGTAAGTAAAGTTTTGACTGGATTATGTTAAGTTGCATTTTATATTTTTGAGATATAGAGACTGCAGGTTTTCAGTGATGCTGAAAGGTTGCGTTGTACTGATGAACGTATGTTAAGTGCTGGATATTGTGAATTTTCTGCTCCTACTACTATTTTAGATAGTAGTTGGAGCGCTTTTCTGCTGTAACTATAATGCTCTACATGAAATGAACGATAAAAGAGTTAAAGGTCAAGGGAATGTTTAAGGTTTCCGACGATTTCAAATCTTGATCAAATATAGTGTAATATAAGATAACTTCAGAATATCCTGTTTTGCCATGCCAGTACTAGTTTTCTCTGAAAAGGCAAGTCAGAAGTATCCAGTTGAATGCGAAAGGCATTTTATGCTAATGCTTACTGTCTGTACGCACGGCACATGGGATAAAATCAGTTAGTTTGAGAAAAGTAAGAAGAAACTGAGTAAGCTAAGCAAACATAGCAGATAGACAAGTTAAGTTAAGAACTGACATGAACATGAATGACTGGAGCAGGATTGAATTGCATTTGTATTGTGTTGGGTTGAAAATTGAGGGTTGAGCTGGAGGCTTGTTTTGTGTATAGGTATGTAAGTATGTATATTGTATATATATATATATTAGCTTACTGCTGCTGCCTATAGTTGCAATGGAGATGATTTTTCCCATGCATCCTGTCAGAGGAAGTGATAATTATAATGGCGGGTGTGGAGAGTCAATAATCAAGTCTAGTCAAGTGAAGGCGTGTTTGGAATCCCTATGAGCCGCCAGGCGGTATAATATTTTTTCCTGTTGTATCCTAGAACTATTACAAAGTTCGTGGACGGTGTTCGTTTTAGTAAAATAAAATCGAGGTTGAAATAAAATGTCGCCTGATGATGATGATGAAGACGACGACGACGATGGCAGACGACCAACAGAAAGAGAATCTTCCAAACCCAACCCAAGCCAAAGGCTAAAAGTCATCTAAGGACAAAGAAATTGAATACATCCATAATAATTCAAGTGGCTTATGTTATGTTTTGGCTTTGACTGCCATGCGTTGCTGCTTTATGAAGTGGCGTCGTATCGTAGTGACGTACTGTATAAGGTATTGTATAATGGTGAGACAAAGTTGTCGCCACTCTCCAAATGTCAGAGCCAGACTTGTTCTTTCTAATAGATGAATTGAGTTGAGTTGGTTGGCTGAAGGATTTTCTTTTGACTGACTTTGAATATTTAGCGATGCGACAGTTTAGAGAGTTATTACTGCCATAATGCATGCGGGCTTGCTCGGGTAAAAGACTGGAACTGGGGTAGAGTCTCTCCATACGATTATTATAACATAACATCAAGCTCATTTATGCAGCCCTGTTTCTGCATGTGCCTGGTTTTCTGTTGCCGTATTTTGTGTATAGTTTAATTTTGATGAACAAGAGCGTTGTCAATGAACTACTTATACATGCAACGCATACATACATACGTAGGTTTAGGAGAGATGACTGCAACTGAGAGCAGTCAGTAAATGATGAATTGCATTTTCAAGGGAACTCTAATTATATGCTGGCTTACTGGAGTGCCGTAACTTTGAAGTGAAGTTGAAGCCAGCAAGCAGCAAGTCTTTGTGCCTCTTTGTTCCACTCTCTCTCTCTTTCTCTCTTGCTTGACTGTTTATAGAAGAAAAAATCGTCTTCCTTGTTTGTTTAGGTGGTTTGGATTTGTTCAACAGGCCGTGGAGTTAGTGTGTTTGATGTAGTTTTAGGGCTTAGGACAGATACAGGACAGAACTGGAAAAGCTTTAACAGCATTATTTTTTGTATTTATTTCATGTATAGGAAGCGATATTTAGCTAAGCTGTACAGTAGGCTGCTTCTTAAAAATGAAATTTTAATTTTTTTTAACGAGCCACCGCGCTAATTTCTTCCATGTTATGAAGAAAAAAATCAGTAAAAATTTTGGCTCATTTGGTGAACATTTGAGAGTGGAGACGGTCGCTTCAAGTTTAGCATCTAGGAAAGGGAATATCAAAACTCAGCACGCGGGCGCGACCCCTCAATATGTTTCAATAGGGCTGAAACTTTTAATAACGTTTTTTCTCAGTATATGAAACAACTTCAGGGGGTAATCATTTGTAATTTTTCAAATCTATCATTCTGGGTCATATAAGGACCATGAAGGTGTCCATTATATGGTCCATTTGAAAATGCCAAAGAGACACCCGCTGAAGTTGTTTTATATATTGAGAAAAAACTTATTTAAAAATTTCTGCCCCATTGGAACATATTGAGAGGTCGCGCCCACGTGCTTACTCCCTTTTATATGCCATTTTCTTTGCTAAACTTGAAACGATCGTCTCCACCCCCCAAATGTCCACCAAATGAGCTAAAATGTTTGCCGATTTTTTTCTTCATAAAGTGGAACAAATTAGCGGGGTGCCCCTTTAAGAAAATCAAAATTTCATTTTTAAGAAGCTACCTACTGTACAGAAAGCATAGGACAAAGTAGAGAGATTATTATTATATGAGTTGACTGGAAATGGAAATAAAATTATTGTTATAGTTATACCTGTATTATACATAATAGTTTGTTGTCGAGCAAGTTGTTCATTGAAGCCATTGAAGGTCGTTGTGGTTTGTTAGTTTAAGTTTAGAGAATACTTTGGTCCTGCTCTGTTGGATTGGATTGCATGCATGCACACCTTCTGACTTGCTGAGAGCTTTGAATGCATGCAGTTATATATACTCAACAACTCAACTACAGAAGACAGAAACTAAATATCTGTAGAGTGGAAAGTAAAGTCAAGTAAAATATTAGTATTATGATTATTATAACTGGACTTGCTTTACTTTTCGTACACCTGTCTCTCTCTCTCTGTCCCTCTGCCTGTAAGCAAGAGATAAAGATAGGAGTATTTGAAGCGTTGTGTTGCATTGAGTCTTGTGTGAAGCGAGAGTGAAAAATAGGGAAGATTGAAGTAAAATATAGTTGATGATGATAGTGTACCTACTTGTAGTTAATGTTGATGAGGATACTGGTGTGGAATAGAAATGGCTTTAGATAGTAGAAGGAAACGCACTTCTTTCTCTCTCTGTAGTCTACACACATACACATTCAAGTTCAAGTCGGTAGAAGATAAAGGCTCTTCCACCGACATGAATTGTTGATTTTCAGAGAAGAGCAACCAAGGAGATGGAGTAGACCTATTTTTTTCTTGCCTTTCATTTAGACCAGTCGTTGTTTTACTTAACTTGTGAGTTTGCTGTGGTGTTGTGTGATGTGATATGATATGATGAGATCGGATGAACTAAGCTGAGCTGTTGTGATGAAGACTACCTTTTGTTGTATTTGATGCATGCACTTTACCTCAGTGCAATTTTCCTTTTGTTAGGTACTACTCTGCTTTTGTCTCTGGTTTCTGTAGTGTTTTTGTGAAGTAGCCGAATGAAATGAAAATGTTGTGAGAAAGAAGGGAAGGCAAGGATGTATTTTATTCCCCTTCTAAGATATATTGTTCTTTTGCGGTTCTCACGTTTCGCTTCAGTCGTACTTACTGAAAGATTTTCTTGCTAGCTCTGTGTGTCTGTGTCCCTGGTGCTCGTGTTTCTTATTGCACTGTCTCCTTATTTGAATTCTCAAAGCCAAACCAAGCCAAGCCATGCCATGGAAGGCTAGGTCGCGACACAAGAGTACTGTAGATAAGTGTAGTAGTGAGGTTTTGAACGAAGACTCTGGGGTGTCGAAATAAGAGTAGTACATATGTATGTGTAGTGGAATTGGATAGAGCTGTGAAAAGAAAGTCAGAATGTAAATCTGACTTTCGATTGGATTCACAGTTTGACGTTTTGGGTTTATACCCTTTCTGTATAGAGTAGCGTAGGGGTATTGGCATTGGCACTTCAATTACTTGGCTTGGCAGTGGTACTGAGGAATTCTTATAACTATCCAGACGGTATATAATTCGTCAGTATAGCCAGGAGCCATATCTTACCATACATGTATTGAGACGTATTGAGGAGGACTAGAATGGTTTCTATTACTCCTAGACTGACTACTGGGGAATTCTTATTCAGGCGGTATATAATTTGTATTCAGTGAGTAGTGGGAACTATTGTAGTACTCCTCAATATGACGCAATACATGGGAAGGTAAGCTCTCTAGTCTATACTGACGAATTATATTATGCCGTTTGGATAGTTGTAAGAATTCCTCAGTAAGACGTGGAAGGTATGGTTCCTAGACTATACTTACAAATTATATGCTGTCTGGAAGAGTTATAAGAATTCTTTAGTAGTAACGTACGCAGAAAGATATAATATGTAGTAGCTAGCTACTAAGGATAAACTAGCATTTGTATTCTACTTACTTTTGTTTGACTATGCATTTCGTCGAACACTAAAGATAGAAATGTATGTATGTGAAGAGGGATATGTGTAGTTTATGTATGTGTTTCTTGCGTAAGATTGTGATGGCCGACATGGTTTACGTCCTCGTCGTCACACTGTCTGCGCTTGGCTAGGCCTGGACTTCGGTGCATTCTGTGAAAGCGAAGGGCAGGGTTTTGACTCAATCACATGTATATGTGTGTATGTATATAAACCTAATGTGAAGTCTGAGAGAGAACTGAGCTTGAGTTGAGTTGTTGAGTTTGAGTGAGTTGAGATGAGATGCTGTTATCAAGCAGCTACAGTTATGTTGGATGGGCTTACTTTACTTGCTTGCTGCATGAATTCGACTCTTGTATTCTGTGTCGTATCCATCCATCCATCCAGTGGGAAGGAAAGTGGGATGTGAAGGACTGAGGAAAGTTTTCGAAACTGTTTTGAGACTTTCGATCGACGGACGACGGAGAATAAAGTCTTCTTGAAAGTTTCTTCTCTCCTCCTCTCTCTGGCATGGTATGACTAGGACAGGACGACTGCTATTTGAGAATGCACTTACCTATATACATACAAAGTGTGTCTTCGTGTGTGCTTTGCGTTGCGTTAGTGTGCGTTGTTGGATGAGCTAGGTATAGAGGACGGTGGGCTTAGACTTGTACTATAAATTTGCCATGTTATGCTCGGTTGAACTTTTCCTTTCTTTGAATATCTTAGACCAGAATAGAAATGACTCTATCTTTTTGTCTAAGTGGAAAGGAAAAGGCTTTCCCCTAAAGATCAATGTTTTTGTGTGTGTCGGTTTTTCTTCCTTCACTTTACTTTATTTACACGTAAAGTCTCGGGCATAGAAATCCTTTACTTACGCACGCATAGAAGAACTCTGGCTTTGACTGTGAGGTATACTGACTTTTACGCCTAAAACTCCCTCACTTGAGTAGAGATTTGAGTTTTTACTACGGCTGTCCGTTCATGTTCCCAAATCGAAGATTTTATCACAATCTCTCGGTGTCAAATATTTATCTTTTGGTTGAGAAAGAGAAACTTTGCCACAGTGCAGTGTAGTCGACTTGAGTCTCATATCTTTATATACAAAGGCTGATAGTTTTTTGACACGAGTTTTATGAGTTTGGGGTTCGTGGCAGAGAGCAACTTGGTTCGACTATTATACTGTAGTATTGGCTATTGGATTTGATGATGAATGATAGATAGATAGATAGCTTGAGATATATACACTGTTAGAAAACGACTGCTTGGCTCTAGCTTACAAGTTTTTTCCTTTTTTTGTGTAGAAGGGAGAAAAATGATGAAAAAGAGAGACGTGGAGTAAAAGGCGTAAGGAATGCTTCTCAGCCAACTTTGTGATTTTTCTTTATTACAAGCCTTCTTTCTTGGTTTCCTTTCTGTTTTGTTCTCATCTCATCTCCTTGACATGACTGTGGCTATAGAGCGTTTCTATTGGTATCTTACTTGAGGATGCTTCTTTTGACTTGGCTTCATCAGATTGATATTGTGTATGGCTTAGATAACACAAAAGAAATGGAGAGTTATCTACTAAGCAGTAGTAGCAGTATGAGAGTTAAATGTTATAGTGGACTATGATACAGTTTTAGATTGGAATGAAATGAACTCTGTGTACCGTGTGTATTGTTATGGATGGTTGGTGTATATTGTAAGGCTTTGAGCTAAAATTGGTAAGGATTCTATTTTATCCACAACCATGGTGGTGACTAGAGAAGAGTAATATTGACTTGGTTGCCATACCGAATAATAGCAACAACTGTCCTGCTCTGGCAAAGATATATTATTATTTTATTTTGTCCTTTTTTTTTACCATAAGGAAATATAAAAGTACATTGCTTTGTTGCTAGAATAAAGAAGAGACGAAGAAATGTTGTTTGTAAAGAAATGGGTTTAGCTGACTTGACTTGAGTTGACTTGGTTGGGATGTGTGCGGGATTGTGATTCTTGGAAAGGATAACAGTAGTTATGGTGGCAGAGAGTTGGAGTAGGTAGTTGCTTTCCAGTGGCGATGGCGATGGCTTAAGTTTTATGTAATGGGCATTGGGATTTGGCTCAATGATCATTTTGATGCGAAGATGGGGCTATTAAATTGCCATTAATGCAATCGTATGGAGCACAAGCTTTTAAAGCATAGACAACTCAACTCTGTATACTAAGCTCGACTTTTACTTGACTACAAAGTAGGAGGAAGTATGTATTGTGTGTAGTGTAGATTTACTCTAGAACTAGACTCAGCTGAGATGAGTTTTAGTTGAGATGATGGGTTTGGATTTGAGTTTTTAGTATTCTGCATTCAGAGCAGATCCACATGTATGCTCGTCCACCCATTATTTTCAGTTTCTTTTCAGAATAAAAAGAGGGAAAGGAGGAAGTTC
>JAAXYV010000992.1:0-10455 GCA_036851875.1 Novacerus sp. FZ-2019
CAAATACTACTCTATACAAACAACAGAACAGTCTCAGATCGAAGAAGCGAACGAAGTATGTAAAATTCAATCCGCTAGCAATATTAAGCCGAAAGTTAGGTAAGTATTTGAGAAGGACTGCTTATGCTGTGGTCCAAGGCAGATCCAACGACCGAACTAAACTAACGTATAAGCAAAACAGGCTTTTAGCCCAAAAACTCCTTCGGCTTGTGAAGCCAGGAAACGAGATCGAAATAGGCAAGCGATTGTATATGTATGACGTAATGGTATATGGTATAGAATAGAGTATGATGGTCGGCGGTGTGGAGGAGCGTTTCGGAAAATACCCGAAGGAAAAATTCCCATGTACTCCGAATTGGTTTTAGGATTGTAGTGTGCCTTCCGAAGACCAGACTGAAGGCACGCATGTCGCTGCCTATCTATCCTCCAGCCAGCTGCTTACTGCTGACGTACGGACCAAATATCGAATGAAAACGTTTTCATCCATACATACAACATAGAAGAGAGTGAGTTTAATATGCTCGGCTCGATTCTCACGTTCACCCGCGTCGTCGTCGGCCCAGCCCCAGCCGAACTAAGTTACCTAAACCACAGGCTCTAATATTTTATCATAACCCTAAAACATATGACAGGAAAGAGAGGCGCCTAAGCCCGATGCTGGAGAAATTCGGGTACCGATGTCATCGATGTGGATGGTAATGTGAATGCTGGTGAAACGTACTAAAATAAAGGGGAACTGAGAGTAGCTTTTAGTATTAGTACTAGTCTTATGGCCGCCGACAGACTGCTTGTGCTAAGTGCTGAACTGCTGAGTCGGCCGACAGGGTTTGCTTCAATTCAATTTTCCTGCCTAAACTTATGTATACAAACTCTTTGCCAGACATGGTTGAGGTAAAATTGGATTGATGTTGAGTTGAGGTATTAACTTTATATTGACCCTCATTTTTATTTCTTTATACCTTCAGCCTTGTACCTAAAAAGTTTCAAGGTTTAACAGTATAATATGACGGTTACTCGTTAGTGAAGACATCATTTGACTTTGTAGTTTTTCTACGTTTGAGCTACCGGCTGATAGACGGTGACTGTGGTGAGTGAAAACGACAAGGATATTGACTGCTTCTTTTCAGTTCATCACACCATACCAGAGTGTATATAGTTGAAAACAATTTTTGAGTCATTGGACATTAAACAATATTATTTGTTGTTGGTTGACTTTTTGTTCAAGTCGGTTGTCTCTCATTAAATAGGATATTCTAAAGTTGTTAATTATGGCCAATGGGTGTGGATATAAATGAAAATCAAAAAGTGAGCCTCTGACCTTCAGTCGAGTTTAGATTTTCTATCTCATTAAGAAAAAGTTAATTATTTACATACAAAGGCTCTGATTTAATTTAAGTAAGTTTAGATTTTAAACTATATGCGTTCAAACTGTAAACTTTGAACTTGCAACACATTCAACTTTATTCATCGATATTCAATTTTCAATTGGAATTCAGTTGAAGCAAATATTAATTTGTACTTATTTCTAATCCTTTTAAAAATATAGTACATCATTCAGCCTATTCGGTTTCAATATTGTTCAAAATAGACCACGGGTCCCAATTTTTAGTAACCAAGTGAAATGGGTTCATCGAAAAAACATAAGGAGAAGGACAAGGAAAAGTCGTCCCGGAAATCCAGAGGTGAAGGTCATAAAAAGAAGCGTAAAGCCAAGAGTCGCAGCGGTAGTACTTCCCCCCAGCCTGTGAGAGTGAAAGACAGAAGTCACAAGAAACACAAGGAGAAGAGGAAGCATGTCGAGTCTGAAGGTACAATTTATTTTTGTTTGCTGTCTTTTGTCATCGTTTAGCATAATATAGTATTCGTCTTTATTTAGTTGTCGTTCAAGTTCCTGCCAGCTGTTACCTAAATACTAGCAATTAAATGATTATATCAAAGTTGAAGGACCTAAATATTGTATATGAAATTTTGATCGTTGGTACGTTAAATGCAATATTGCATTAGAGACTCTAATTTAGAGTATCAACGATAAAAATTTCAGGCCCTTTAACGTCGATACCCTCAGTATTATTGTTGTGAACAGAGTAAGTTTGAAAAAAATGAAGTCCTATTTTAATTAACTCCGTCACTTGCTCTGCATAGTGTAACAGGTAAGATGCGCTCAAAGAATATAATCTGCATGTTATGTACGATCAGCGTCTGTTGTTAAGTTTGAGTCAAGGGTATAAAGGGTTAGATAGGTACCGCCGATACCACTGTTAGAATAACTAAACTACTGCCCCTGTTTTTATTGCTTTTTCAGATAATCCAACACAGTGGCTGGAAGGACTACAGTGTGAAAGTCAATTTAGTGATGACTTTTACGCTCCACTTGTGTGCCTCACTGAAAATATGCAGGTAAGTTGTGCCAAAGTGACCCGCGAAGCGATGTGTTTTTAATATCCAATAATATATATTTATCTGCAACATTTTTGCAAATTGTTTGTTGTTAAAGTTTGAAATTTATTTTTGTACAGTTTGTGTAAGTCAATTACATAAAGGGGCAGTAGATGTTATGTTCTGTAAAAGTTTACACTGGGTACTTCAGTCATATTTTTATTATATTTTAGAATCAGATGTTCCGCAGCCGAAGGCTGCCAAGTATGTGCAGGAAGAAAGTCGTTCTCCCTCACCTCCGCCCAGAAGCTCTTCTGGCGGCGGAGGAGATTCGTCATTGTCTATTGAGGAAACGAATAGGCTCAGAGTCAAACTTGGTTTAAAACCGTTACAAACGGAATCCTCTCAATCAAGAGCCCCACCAGCTCCTAAGAAAGTTCCAACGGAAGAGTTGGAGGAAGGAGAGGAAGAGGGCTTTGATGAAGAAACACTTCGTCGTATTCGAGAAGAACGGGAACAAGAAGGAGAAACGTTTTGGAAAGAAAAAAAAGACTTCGTTCATGCTCCGGCAGGTCAGCCCAATGAATTTTGAAACCATGTTTTTGTTATAAATATTTAAGGCGTGTCTTTCAATGTTTTATATCTTCTATTTACCTATGTAGAAAACATCACAGAAAAGAAGAAGGCAGAGAAACTGCGGGAGAAAATTGCGGCCCAGCGTGAAAAAAGGAGGTTAGAAAGTAAACTTCTGGAAGCCAAAGGTTTAGCGGATTCAGATGATGAAGAGATCAGTGATGCTGCCAAGTGGGTTGACAGACAGAAAAAACTTGCCGAGCAGAAGGCCCTAGCAGACAAAAGGGTAAGCTGGAAAAAAATAATTATTTATTTATTTATTTCTCCTTCAGTTGCCACCCTCTTTGTGAGGTTATTAAGACAGCCTACTAGAGCAAACAGAGTTTTTATTAGTAGGCTGTCTTATTATTTTCATCTGTGTTTACTTTTTGTTTTTTGGTCCAGGCTAAAGCGTTACAAGAGCTGGACGATGAATTTGGTGTAGGGGACTTGGTTGATAGTGAGTTTCAGAAGCAAAAGAGCAAAGTCTATTCTGGAAAGGATTTGAAGGGGATGAAGGTTTTGCATGGACAGGTTGGTAGAAAAATTTCCTTCTATCCATAATTGAGCACTTCGGATTTTGGACAATAATTCAAATGTTTTGCAGCATCGGATCGAAGAGGGGGATTCTGTTGTGCTAACCTTGAAGGATAAAGGTGTTTTGGATGAAGACGATGATGTGTTGGTCAATGTGAATATGATTGATGATGAAAAATTCGAGAAAGTAAGTTAGACGATGATTCATTGATTTACTTTCGTTCATTCAGTTATTCGTAGGCTTGAGTTACAAATGACTATTTAAAAATGCTTAAAGAATTTGGAAGACCGAAAATTGAGACCAGAACTTCACGGCTATAATGTGTTTGATGAGATTGAATATGATGATCATGGAAACCTGAAAGGGAAAGGAGTATTGGAAAAATATGATGAAGAAATTGTGGGAGTTCAGAGAAAAAGCTTTGTTATCGGTAAGTATAAACTTTATAAGATGTTTGTTTGGATGTTTGTATTTACTAAATGTAATACCACTTATAATCTATCATAATCTATATTTAATACAATAATGTACTCATTTATTAGGCGATGACTTATCAGAGGAGTCACGAAGAGCAAAAATCAGAGAGAAAATGCAAAGAGCAGACAAAATCTTGGAAAGTCTTGACTCCCCTGGGTTAAGAATCGCATCAGACTTTTACTCTTCAGACGAGATGGTTTTATTCAAAAAGCCAAAGAAAAAGGTATGTTTTTGGCATTAATAATAAGCACACTACTTGATATGCTTGTCAAACTAATTAAAAACATTCACATATAGGTGAGGAAGGTTAGAAAAGCTATGAAAGCAGATGACCTCCTGAAATTGGATAGTGATTTAACTCCAGCGCCTTCGGGAGTAATCAACCAGAGGGATCTGGGATCTCGAAAAAAGAGTATAAAAAATGCTGGTAGTGCAGAATATATAAAATCCGAAACGGTGGATATGGAGATTGATCTTGATGTAGATGACTTACCACCTGGTAAGAATTTGAATGAACTTGAATTCTTAGGAAACCGTAAATAAATTAGTAACAGTAACTGTGAGAGCAATTAATCTTTGCAGCTCCTGATGTAGACGTGTCAGATGTTAGAATTGAAGACGAGGCCGACCTTGATTTTCAGTTGGCATTAAGTAAGGCCAGGAAACTAAAACAGAAAGAAAGGATTACGAAGCCCAGTGTGGAGAAAGTAATTGCAAGATTTTTATTTCACTTGCACGCTGTAATTCAATCCTTCCTTTTCCTTGACAGTAAAGTAATCTAAGGAAGTTGTTCTTAAATATTTACAGATCGCTGAGTTAATACTCTCTGACCAGAAGGCAGACAGAATTGCTGAAGATCAAAGAAGTGGATCGATTGTTCTTCACGCTACAGCAGAGTTCTGCAGGACCCTAGGGGATGTCCCTAGTGTGGACGGCGTTGATATATATGGGGATGAGGAAATGGTAAGCAATGACTTTTCACGTTGAATTTTGCAAAGTATATTGCTTGTTTATGTGACGGTAGTGCCTGTACAGTTGCTGTATGTAACACAAAAATTGTTTTCAGGACTTTGAAAAAGAAGAAAGGCAAGATCAAATGGGAGATGAAAGAGGCACATGGAATGAAGTGGAAATCGGTACGTGTACTTTTTTGTCATTGATTAATATTTAAACAGCAGTTGGGGTTTATCATCAACGGTGTATGTAACTACCAATTTTTTATAGATGAAACGCCGGTTGACATCACTCGTCCACCGGAGACGGAAGAAGCTCCAATTTTAGAGCAGGAACCTGATGTTGGTTCTGGTATCGCTGGTGCTTTGAAACTTGCATCAAAGAAAGGTTATTTAGATGGAGAGAAGCAAAAGCGAGTGGGAGCACCTAAAATGAGACATCTTCAGGCTCAGCACTATTCTATTGAAGACAAATCGTATGACGATGAGCGCTCCAGCAAACGAGATATGTACGCAGGGCCTGTGACCGACTTCAAAGAGAAGGAGACGTATAAGCCAAATGTCAAACTAGATTACATTGATGAGGATGGGAAACCAATCTCGGCTAAAGAGGCGTTTCGTCTTCTGTCGCATAAGTTTCATGGGAAAGGATCGGGCAAGAATAAAATTGATAAGAAGCGACGAAAACTCGATCAAGAAAAGGTTAGGTCTTTGATGTTATTTTTAGTTATTGTATAACGTAATGCTAGCTAACATAATGCTATGTCATGTGCAGTAATCATATTCTACTTCGGTAATGTTATATGGTGGCTCCTAATTTTTTCTCTCTATATAGTTGATGAGGCACATGAATTCTACGGACACTCCTTTGGGAACACTGGAACTTCTCCAACAAAAGCAGAAAGAAACTCAATCTGCCTACATTGTTCTTACTGGAAATAAAGCAGCTCAAAATGCTTCAATTGCCAAGAGCAAACGTTGAGTTATTGTAGTATTGGAGTATCTGCGATTTGATTGTATATTCATTGATCGATTATTATTATTTTATGAAACAGTGTTCCAGTTCATATAATGTTAATTGTAATCATTGTAAAAGTGGCTACAATTCTTTGACTTAAAGAATCATTGCTGTGTAAACAGAAAAAACAAAAGCAAGTATAAGTTTAGTTTATTTATTTAAAATTGCTCAAGTTATTTAAATTCAAAGCTAGAACTGAGGTGAATTCTCAGTAATCATACTTTTTACACCTTTTTGAATTAACTTGAATTCATTGTTGAGTTTCAGCATTTTTAGTTGAATGAATTACTTCTAATAGTGTCACCTACAGCGAAATACGGATGTATTTGGAAAGTGTATTGATTAGGAACAGTTGTCATATCCGTCACTATTCCCTAGCTCTCCTTGCACCAGATTGCACGTTAAAGCGCCAGGACTGCACTTATGTTGGTTCCGAGTGTTCCCCTCGGTCATTGTAACACTGCAAGGCTGGATAGTAATTGTGACAGGTTCTTGCTGCTTGCATTCTTCCACCTGTTCCTCCTCCTCTTGATCTGGAAGACAGAAGTTTTCTGCATTTCCTTTTTTGGGATGTTGAGGACAGGTTTGATTTTCGTTGCAGCAACAACACACAGCTGGTAAAGAGCACTTGATATTAGGACATACGTCGTCAAGAAAGGCTCGGTAGTGGACACAGAACACCTTCAGTGGGGGTTTAGGTTCAATCCATTTCATTACACACTAGAAATATTGTCATTTTCAATACAATACTTGTTATATGCAATAAATAATGAAATACTGTATTTTGAAAGTTAAGGAATAATAAAAAATGTACTTGATTGGCCGCTGGTTTAGAAATAGGAGAAGGGTTATCTTCCCAGTCCAAGAAATGGATTAACTGACAGTAATCAATGCGGTTACATATGTCGCCATCAGCAGTAGGATACCTAATTTATAAGGTCGATCAATTAATTAGTACTTCTTTTCAGGTAATTTTCCCATGTAATCTTACTTGTCCACCATGTAGTCAAGAAGTTCTCGAAAAAGAGGAAGTTTAGCTCCCTTCAATGTTGCTCTAACAGTTTCCCGATCAACTCTACCAGACCTGCAAGGGTCATGGTATCGAAAAGTATATTCTACTCTGGCAAGCAATGCTTTGTCGAAGTGGAATCGACGTAACTCTGTCTGGACTATTGCTCTGTGTAAAATTAAGTTTCATATTAGAAAAGTTAGAAACATCAGGTTCAATAGTAGAAAAAGTGCATACTGCAAAGTCTGAAAATCCGTTCCAGGAGAAGGAGTTTGAGTAGCATAAGCTCTTGACAGAGTAAGGATCTCATGTTCACTTAGTCCACATTTTGAAATTTGTAGACACAGAGTTCGGAAGTTCCGAAGGTCCATGACACCTTGGAGACAAGTATCATTTTCAGAAAAGCATTTGAGGACGTCCTCAGCTTGAATGGGACCAATTGCTTCACGAAATTTGCTAAGGCATAAACCAATGTTTGCATGGGGAAACTAGGGACAAATCAAAATGTAAGTTGACACGTCTCGTATTAGCCCAGAAACTTGAGGAATGAATTGGCATGCATAATTTATTACCAAGTGCTTATTGGCTTCCATGTAAGAGTGAGTGAACTCATCCGCTCCTAAAAGTTGAAACTGGAAGCTATTGATATTCATTATGTTGCCAACGTAAAACTCTTTGGGCTCAAAGTACTGAGACTCTTGCCCAAGTTCCGGCTGATTACCAGACTTCTTGACTCTCATCCGAGCTAAAAAGTTCCCTTTTGGCAAACCTACACAACAGACAATGATACCAACAAGAATTAATGTGTTGTATTCTTTTGCAAGTTAATGGAAATGAATGTTCAGAATATGACCCAGTTTACTGGTTCTTTCTGCACTTTGTATCTGTGTGTATGTAAAGTAATACAATTACGACTGAATTTTATTTTTATATCAAACCTGAGTTGGGATGTTCTTTCTCAAAAACTTGAAGTGTGTCGTCGCTCATATAATAGTTAATAGTGAACCTCCTGGAACAGTTAACACTTTGTAGTGCATTGTAAAACTTGGCATCAAACCGAAGGATATCCCTGAGGAGTAATAAAATTAACAGGAATTATAAAACTTTTCCTTTGCACTCATTACATTTTGTTTGCCTACTGCCGGTAGAAGATACAATAAATTACAACACACTTTTCCTTTTCTGCAATTTTTCGGTAATCTTTCAAATGAGGTTTCATTTCAAGACTTTTCCAACTGACTAGGGAGTCTTCCTCTGTGCCCCAGCCAGTGTATGGTGGTGGATCACTTGTAGGAGGATCAGCTTCTTTTTCAGCCAAAACCAATGGTGTAAAATCCTCTATAAACAACACAAATATTAATTACGTTAACACAAATTGTCATCATAGAACTAACTAATATTTTTCTGTAATTGTTTAAACTGACTTATATCATATTTGTCTCTGTAGTACTGTTTAGTAAATTCATCCATATCTGTCAAAGTGAGAGAACGTCCAAATACATTGAGTACAGCCCCAATAGCCAAGTCATTATCTCTATAGTATTCCACATCCCGCCCTCCAAGACCTAAATTGTCCACCATGAAATGGGCTCTTTTGTTTTTGGTGCCATGCATTGATCCAAACACATTTAGAATCGTCAATGGTGTTTCTACACCAGGCAAGGGTACCAGCTTATCTGTATTCTGGTAAGTGACAGTTTCCATTACATACTCTGCAGTAACCTCTATTGTTTTTACAACTATGGATATATACAAGGTGAGATATCAATACCTTCGGCACTTTGCCCCTCTTAATGAAAACCGGAAACGCATCGTAACCAGAATTTGGACGAATGATTTCACGAACTTCCATTGTATGGTTACTCAGAAAATAGTGAATAACAAATTGACGTAAGTCTCCGTAGGTATTACAACGGTCATCCCAGTAAGCCCAAAATCTCAAGACATGACGATCATTTAGTAGAAAAGGACCACGGGTATCCACACTGTGGTGTGGCTTCCGAGCAAACTGACTGGATTTAATCTACATGACACACAATTTAATTATTTATGAGCTTCATACTGGTTTATATTTGTTAACGAACTCACGTCTTTGCGTTTTTCGGTTGCCAAATCGGGTGGCAGTTCCATATTAGGAACCACTGGAATTCCAAGACGGTTAATGAAATTTCGAGTGAACTGGTCACAGGAACAGATGAAAAATGTTTTTCCATAAATAACAACTTCACAGCCAACATTGAAATGTTCTAACGTGAAATAGTCCAGTTCACATGGAGGTGGTAATGGTATTCGATGTCGACGAATAATTACCCCTTGTGGCAGCCCAGCATTTATTGTTCTTGGCTCCAAAATTTGGACAGTATCGTCTTCCAAGAAATAGTATATCTTGCACCGATGAATCCTGTAGTTTTCCACAGCTGACTCAGGAATCGGCTCCTCGTAATAGGCTTCGAATGTTAAAACCTTCAAATTGAAAATAATTGCACTTACAGTTTCATATACTTCAAAAGAACCTTTACGAAAGTATTTTAATCATACCTGCTTGTCAAATGCAATCCAAGAAGGAACTTTTGACCCATGTCGTTTGGGGTATAATGAGGTATCATGGTATGACCGAATAGGCGCCCATGGAGGGGGGTCTATTCCTCCAATACCCGGCTTCGGTCTTGGATCATCTCGATCAGCTAGAACAGGTACTCCTTTATTTAATTTCCAGTGAGCGGCTTTATGAAAACGATCAGCTCCAACCTAGAAGTAAAATTTAATTTCAGCAAAGAGAAATATCCTGCTTCATTCGGCCAGAATGACAGTAGGTATATGTATATGCAATCAGTCATAACATAACTACATACGAAAGTATTTTCTCGATAAAAATACTTACATTAAAATTGAACGTAAGTCCTGGAAGAAGAGGAAGACTCCTGGCTAGACATAAGTCCAGTTTACTTCCATAAGGATTGGTTTGAAAATTCATAGTGTCGTATTTGTCTTCGTATAGGTATTTACAAAAGAAATACTCTGACAAAGTTTTCTTGAGTTCTATTGAGACTGTTTTCACTGTTGCAGAAAAACAGTGTGCAATTGAGCAGTTCTCGATTGAAATGAAATGGCAATTATTCAATCATCATGTAACCCTCGTCGAAGTCTACAAACAATTCAATCTATAATCCGTAACCTAGCAAAATCAGTGTAACCCGGGAGCTCCCCAATATTGATATGTCAATTTGGGTTGAACTGAAATGATTCACTCCCAAGTAATATGCAAAGACAGACACCAAAATAACTACCTAATTAAATAAGGGATCTAATCGCAGAATTTATGACGAGAAATCAAGAAAACGTTTTATTCTAGACCCAACTGTTAGAATGGAATCTCACGCCGGACAAGACGTGTGTGAAGCTACCGCAACGCAACCAAAATTTTACACTTTGGATGCTCACAGCTGAACCCTTTGACCTATCCGATTCAAAA
>JAAXYV010000993.1:0-10453 GCA_036851875.1 Novacerus sp. FZ-2019
AGGAGTAATAGATAGATAAGGACTACTTAATATTCTACTGGGTTAACACAAACCACTCAATATTGAAACGATTGTATTGGAAATCTCTAGTGATAATTTAAGCTTGGATGAATATCGTTTGTGTGATGATTAAATGTTTTTTAAATGTAATAATAATGACGATGATAATAATAATTGTAATAATAATAGTAATAATTATAATAATTATATTAGTAGAAGTAATAATACTTTTTTTTCGTTTCACTCACTCAATTTTTTGTTGAAAACATTTAAAAACACCAGGTTCATCATTCCTATATAGGTACAGGCGAATAAGATTAGTAGTATAAAAAATTTGGAAATTATCATAGTTAATTAAAATCGACATACACTACAGCATTACATAGAAAACATGTAGAATTATTACAAAATGCATATTGTATTGGTGTTAATTTGGAAGTATTCACCACCGTTTCCCCATAAGTTTACAAATTCATTTAAAGGAAATCTAAAAAAAAAAATCAGAGCATATAATATGATGAAAATGGAACTGGTGGAAATGAAATTAATTCTATTTCTAGTATTGAAATATGATTAAGAGTCACTATCTGATGTAAACTTGTTACTCAGATGTACACAACTAATTTTCTAGGTATATGTCTTAGGTAGTTATTTGATGTAGACCGTGGGAATTTACTTACTACAGAAAACAAGTTTAGTCGGAACTCACAACTAGCTATTAAAATTAGTGCATATCATTTATATGTAGAACTACTCATAAGTACTGAGTATAAATATATAAATAAATGCTAAGAAGTTGTCATTTTCTGCATAATATTTGTGACGACAAACGTAACTCATTGTCCCTTTAAACTGATAACTGACCTTCGAAAGTAGTTGGTGTGCCCAAAAAAGTTATATACTATTCACCTCAATTCGTCTTTGATATTAATTCCACTACCCAACCGGCGTTACTTGACATATTTTCATTTTAAAAAGGGAAATCAAACCGGGGAACTCGTTAGCTAATGCATTGAGGGTCTGTGTCACAAACAAAAACATTTCAAATGAGAACCAAACAATTGACTACAACAATAGAAAAGTGTTACGATCAAATGTGTCGAATCAAGGGATGGAGAATATAGAAGAGATTATTAAAATACAATGTCTATAGATAGGTATGTCGATAGACTGTAGTATTACCTATAGTAATAGTCATATTAAAAGTCACAATACTGAATGAAAGTTAATCCATGAAAGCCAAAGTCTCATTCTATTTCAGATGTAGACATGGGAGTTTACATGATTACATTTCCACCCGACAAAAGATGCGAACTGCTTTATTCAATGCTAAGAAATTAAATGAAGGATATTAATTTCATTCATGAATTGATGAACTCAAAGTAATTGAATAAAATATATTTATGCACCAACAAAGTCAAGTGTTTCTTAAATTATGTTCATGCTATGCTTTAAAATATTACATTAGCATAACTGCGATTATATGAGTCCGCGCGTGCGGTGGCTACCAACCAACACAACACAAAGACGCGACGAGAAAGACTATAAAGATATTTAAATAAGTAGTTAGTTAGGTGAGGTCTATCTATATTGCATGCAGTGCAGTAAACATTCAATTTATTATGATAATAAACTCCCTTAAAGGATACATATAATAGGGCAGGATATGATAGAGTCACTATTTTAACTAACTCGTATCGTATCACTTCATTCTCTCTTGTGTTTGAAACTTTGAAGACTGTATTGAAGTTGAATTTCTTTCCTAAATAGCAAGTGAGTTTTAGCCTTGACCAAAACCACATGTAAAATCGGCATCACTTCGGAATAATCCATGCAAAGCAAAGCAAAGCAAAGCAAACCACTGAATAAACCAACAACACTATTCTATTCACTGTTCTATAAGCAATGTAATCCATAGTATCATTCATTCAACTCACCTTTCCCATCCTGTCAAACTATGCAATTACCAAAACCAAGGTACATTATACCACCATCCATGTATGTAGGATAATACTAGAACTGTAATACTTGTCCACTTACAATAATATCTTTAACTGACTGAACCTCCTCTCTGTCCAGGTTTACATCTGTAGTAAACATTATACCAGTAATACCTCTCTAGTTTTTAGACTGACTAATTCATAATAATACATGTAAACCACAGCAGATATACCTCAAGTATTCTTTGTGTCGATCTTGGGTTCACTAACTTAAGGTACGAAAGCTGGGTCTTATAAAAAAAAAGTTTGCCCTCAGTATTCTAATGACCAATGACCAAGGATTCTTTATTCTTTAACTCCGTTCATAATAGTCATTCATAATCTATGTAATTATGTGCTTATTATACGTACTCACTCACTAATAGTTTTGACTGGGAGTGAGTTGAGTTGACTGACTATATTATTTGAATAAATAGTTAATATGCTGTAGTTGAATGTGTTTTTGTTTGCTGGTCCGAGCGAGGTGTGATGCTACGTGCGAGTGTTAGTAGGTGAAGGGCTTCTCTTCAAATTTTAACGCACGGACAAATGATATCACGTATTTAATGGTGTAATGATTTATTACACTGTTTCTGGGCAACTAATACACACTAATAATCTCTTTAGTATGTATGTATGTATGTGTTATGTTCTCGGGGCTATTTGCAGAGGTTCAGGTTAATGTTTTTATGAAGTACTTTCTCGTAAAACTGAATGTTTCTGTCGTGCTGGCTGCATGGAAGTATGATGCATTGTTAAATTCAGTTGCAAAAAAATATTTTTTGTTGTCAATATTTACCTTATAGAAACATATTGATCATGTCATTATTATTAGCAGAGAGACAAGAGTGAAGAGCAGGTTGAATGATTGTAAATTGTGCAATAACTTTTGAAAACAATACTATCAGATAGTTGCAGCAACTTGAAAACTTAATTCAAAACAGTCCCAACATAACCAAGAAAGGAAAAGGGGAAGTGCCTTTTTTGACAATTGTACGACCAGTCAGACTTTATATTCTGATTGAATTGAATGTCAGAATCAAACCAAAAGATTAATAATGTGAAGGGATTTAGAAGAGACGACAAGTACGTAGACATGAATAATGAATGAAGTCACATTGAGTCTTGAAAGAGTCACATAACTTTACTATTATACTGTTGAATTGAATGCAAGTATGTATAAGTAAGCACAATAATCTTGGGCTTATCCGTGTGTCCATAATATATTTGTCTGATTTGAATGACAAGAAACTCATGCTTCATGACCATTGAATCTTATCAAGTAATTGAATTAGGTAACATGAAAGAAACATGACAAGACAGTGATCCTCCAATAATGGTCAATGGTATATCGTTTGTGAATCTCTCAGAGTTCAGAGTTACAGAGAGCATAATGATCAGACAATGTCCCTCCCTTCCCTTTCATTTGATGCTTTGCCTATTCATTTTTCACATCTAGCTCTATGTCAGGTATAGACACTATTTTAAGAAAAGAATATGGAATTTTAGCTCAAGTTTTCTTTGCTTTTAGTGTGTATTTAATTTAATTGAAAGTGACATATATTGTATTCCAAATTGAAATTGTAGTGCCCTCATTTTAATATCTTTTTCCTTTTTTGTATGGCAGTTTTGTCCAAGAGTATCAACAATAATGCAAGTCAATTTGAAGAATCTTACCTCCTTTCAAATACAAGCAGTAAGGCTGGAGGAATCGAGGAGAATGATTTCCTTTTTAACAACGGAAGGTCAAGGAGTGAATACGGTGGGTCAGCAGGTGAAGGACACATTGACCTCACCAACTCTCTCCTCGATACAAAAACTGGGAATGAAAATGAAGATGAGCTTCGTACACCAGATACTGTTGAGGAAGACCTAAAGCAGAAAAATCCTCCAAAAGTAGTATACTCTCAGCGGAATACAACATCAATTGTCACTGCGTATACACAGAAAATAAGCAGTGTTCCTCCACCTGTGACTATAGCTACAGGATATACTAATACCCCCATGGGACCCAAAGTTGCAAATTCTAATGGCAATAACAATCAGAATCCGGTTAAAATTGTGCAAGCAGGAGATAATCCAGTCCGTTATTTCTCAGACGATGAACAAAATCCTAGTACACCGTACACAACGAAAATCTATTCTGCTCCACCTACTCGACATAATAATGATGATTACAATAACAAAAATAGGAATAGACACCGCCACCCGCTGACAAATTCTCACTCTTTGTTTCCTTCTACAACAACGACAACGCAAAGTCAGAATGCTGACGGTTCGTTTCATTCCGTGGATGTTTCTACAATTTCTTATTCTGTTGTTGATCCTGATCGTGACATTGTCAATGACAGTGGCAATGATCGTGAAAAACAAGCGGTGGTCCATCGTAAAAACGAAGACGAGCAAGATGACGATGGTTCAGACGAGGATGATGAGGATGAGGAGTCTCCTAACCAGAATGCAAATCAAAATACTCGATTTTCTCAAAACACGTTCGGAAATAGAAAAGGCCTTGCCGAAAGCGCCTTACCAGATATAAAAAAGGAAGACGACCCTCACGAAACTCATCTTCATCATCAATCTGGTTCTGGTGTGAAGTTAGAATCTCCGTCAAAGTCTAAAGACTCTACTCATCAAGAAACTGACGCACCTGTCCATATAAAAAACTTCAATATTGCACGACCACGACCTTATCATCCCCATCAGCAAAGCACTGACTACTTCGTTCCTATAAATCCTATCATAAGCTCAGAAAGAGAGGAGGAAGATGCTTCATCCCTATTGCTCAATCATAAAATGCACTTGACTTTCGACAGGATTGCTCCAGAATTTTACGATAAGAAACCCTGGACTCCACTACTCAACAGACCTAATTTGGATAAAAGACCGCGGGTAGAAGTAAATCAAGCGAGTTCAGCACCAACTATTGTTTGGAATTCTTCAGAAGAGGATATCCCTCCGTCTTCAACGCCGTCACATGTTTATTATGGCTATGGCTATGGTGGTACAGTTGGTGATATTGGTGGTGGCACTGGTTTTGCTGTCAGTGCGGAAAGCAACAAAGACCAGTCAACGGACAATGACAATAAACATATTCGTTTTGGTTTGGGTACGGATTATGCTTCGATTATACAGAGTGACATGCACAAAACTACTTCATCATCAACATCGCCGCCAGTATCCTCAGTTAAATCAGAAGTCAGTACTCATACTCCTTCTGAAACACAAACTGAGCTTGTTATCACCTCAGGAGGATTTAAACCCGTACAAATTCCTGCTTATACCGTTCTTATTCCTCATATTCCAAATCCTCCTGAAAACAAAACTGAACATTCGAACAAGAATACAAAAGTTGGAGACAATAATAATGGAAAAAATAATGCTGTCAAGAAGGATGGAGGAGAGCCTACTCTAGATGTAGTGCAAAAAATGCAGGAGCAAAGTAATAACGGAAGCATAACCACAACCCGTTCTCCAATTGTTAAGGAAATCGAACAAGAGGTAAAAACCAACGTGGAAGACATTAAAGACGATGATTACACAGATATTGATGATATAGACCCAGTAATTGGATCGCAGCCTCAAACCAAAATCTATAAACTGGATCCAAATAATGTTGACATTGTGCCGGATACCTTAGGCAATGTCAATAAACATCATTTAGTAGGTACGAATCAAAACCTGCTGCGTCTACCCATTGTACCTATTGTTGAAATTAAAAATTACACAACCAATAAACCAATTACTATAACTCGGAATTCTTCTCTGGGATTAGGAGAAATTATCATTAAAGGTCCTCAAGAACCAGACATTCTTATGAAAACAACTACAGATTTGATTATGAGTACATTGGGTAGCTTGAACTTGGTCAAATCTTCTACACCGACTGAGGCGGAGGTTAGACTAAGATCATCTGATGTGGAATCACCAGAGGATTTAGAAAATGAGACAGAAGCTCTGTTGTTTCCACCTGTTCGCTCTTACGTTGGTATTAATCAACCACTGAGACCCAAACCGAATGACCATCAAGATGAAGAAGTGGAAAAATTACAAGGAATTTTACATAAAAAGCTACGTTTGGTTGATGACGATACTCCAGATTTACCCCCAGATTTGACCACAACTTCAAGCTTGAACAAGGTATTGTCCATGATGATGAAGTTTGACACAGATGAAAGCAATGTATCAGAAAATGGAAACAATCCTAATGTAGCAGAAGTCAATATTACAAAACAAAATGTCAATTTAATTGTCGCTAATACAACCGCTGCCACAATTACCTCCAGTAATTCTCAAAACAAATCAACAGGAATTAGTTCAAATAGGGAGCAAAAATCATTTGACAGAGATTCAAAGATTGATATTCAGTTTCAAGCACCCACCGCAACAATTCATGTACCAGTCCCACTTGTGACTGAGACTTCCAATTCTAATGCAAAGCCAAACAAACCAAAAATATCATCGTTGCGCATCACAAATAATTCTCCTGTATACAAGTTTATTTTGAGAAAAGGTCAATCTGTTGAAGATCTGTTGAAAGAAATATTTCACAATTTCACTGATAATAATAGTAGTTCCAGCAACAACAGTGAGTCTACTACCTTACCTACGAACATTGGAATCACCAATGAACAAACTTCTTACATTGCATCCTCCACTTTTGCGACAACAATGGAAACAGAAACTGTTCCCACTACTGTGGAGTCATTTACATTTCCCATTACCAGCAGTTCCGTATTTCCTAGCTCTACTACCTCACCAACAACAACTGATTCATTAGTGAAGACTTCTACCTCTATAGTTATTAATGAAAATATACATGATTGTCCAACTAATAACAGTTTCCTGTGCGTTTCCACTGGAAAATGTATTAGCGCATTTGCGCGTTGTAATGGAATTCGGGATTGTCCAGGTAATGTTTCATATTAATATTGTTTAAATGGGTAAGAATGTATTAACATGCTTAACATTTCCCAAAGATGACTACTTTGAACAAGTTTATAAAAATTGTATAAAAAATGATTATTAATTAAAAAAGGCAACGAAGATGAAAAAGGGTGCTTATGTGTCGATCTCTTGAAATCTCAAATGTTACATCGAAAAATATGTGATGGAGTACCCGACTGCTTTGATTTTTCGGACGAATATGAATGCGGTATGTAATTTAAATTAACCAAACATTATCATATATTATATACTGAGTAGATTTTTACAAATGAAATGTAAACTTCAGATTGGTGCTCTCCGGGTCAATATATATGTGCTGGAAGCAGGGCATGTATACCCAGACAAAAGATTTGTGATGGAAAACGAGATTGTCCACGAGGGGATGATGAAAGCGAGTGTGTAAAAATTGGGAAAAGTGGAGTGAAAGATGAATTGGAAGATTTGTCTCCAACCTATCATCGAAGCGGACATCTGATGGTTAGAAAGAAAGGTGTTTGGGGCAAACTGTGTGTAGAAACATTCAGCACTGTCGTCTCTCATTGGGAGGTGAAAGATCTGGCTAGGGCCGTTTGTAAAGCTCTGACTTTCTCGTAAGCAAGAATATTGAAGAAAGTTTAGCATATCATGATCATGACTACCTTCTTTGCATGTACACAGAATGGATAATTATATTTATAACAGGGATTTTGAAACGGTGGAGCGAATGGAAGATGAAACAGTTAACAGCACTGAACCGTATTACGAATTGTTTTATGGATCCTCGGTCAATGGCACAAATGCTGAAGCCAGTGGAGAAAGCTACTCTTCATCTGAGTCAAGTCCACGATCTAGTTTAGGTTTCAAACAGACCCAATGCAAAACCCGACTTGTGGTGAAAGTAACTTGTCAGGATCTTCAGTGCGGTACAGCACCAAGAGCTTTTACACAATCTGCCAGGTACACAAGGTTGTTTAGCTCCCATGATTGTCGGCCATTACCGTATTTCCGCGAATATAGCGAGCGCGTTATACAAGGTTTTTTAATACAAAAATCAGTCACGATTATAGTCGAGATACTTTAAATGGTATTGACATTTTTCACAGTTTTCGTGGATTAAATTTATTTATACATTTTAANACTTTAAATGGTTTTGACATTTTTCACAGTTTTCGTGGATTAAATTTATTTATACATTTTAAATAACTGTGAAAACCAATCGTGATTTGTGGATTTAAGCATTTAAATTATATTGTGCTTTATATGCTTTAAATATATATATAACGCGCAGGGCAAACCTCGTGTTATAGACGAATGCGCTTTATGCTCGAAATGCTCTATATTCGAGAAAATATGGTATTTATTTCCTTAATACGATTCGTAAAGTAAATCAATTATCGTTCATATTTAGAATTGTTGGAGGCGCAAACGCTCTGCCAGGAGAATGGCCTTGGCAAGCAGCACTGTACAGGGATGGTGAATACCAATGTGGAGCTACATTAATTTCTTCCAGGTGGCTTCTCTCCGCTGGGCATTGTTTCTATCAGTAATTTTTTTTTAATATATGTCTCAAATTTAAACTGAATTTGAAACAATTATTTCAATTTTTTTGAGTTGAGTGACCTTTAATAAACATTTTATTAGCTCTCAAGATGACTACTGGGTCGCTAGACTAGGAACTTTGCGTCGAGGAGCAACTGTTCTTTCTCCCTATGAGCAAGTAGTTCGTATTACCCATATTTTTCTTCATCCCGAATACAAGGACGTTGGCTTCGTTAACGACGTATCTCTATTGCGACTGGAGAAGGAAGTAAATTTCACAGATTTTGTACGACCTGTCTGCCTTCCTGGCCCTGAATCTAAGGTTCGTGATGGAAGAATGTGTACTGTAGTAGGATGGGGTCAACTTTTTGAAGTTGGTAGGGTGTTTCGTAAGTTCAGATATTTCATTTGTACAAATATTTTCTGAACATTTTAAGTCAGTAAGGTATTAATTTTTTTAGCTGATACTTTACAAGAAGTGCAGTTACCTTTGATTTCAACGACCGAATGTCGAAAACGTACATTATTCCTTCCACTGTATAAACTTACCGATGAAATGTTTTGCGCTGGATTCGACCGTGGTGGTCGAGACGCTTGTTTAGGAGATTCAGGAGGACCACTCATGTGCCCAGTAAGTCACATAATTATAGCAGTTATGGGTGAACTAGGAACATCCTATAGCTACACGATTGATATAACTTGAAACAATTGTTGTTCAGGAATCCGATGGGAGATGGTCTTTGTATGGAGTGACTTCTAACGGTTATGGTTGTGCTAGGGCAAATCGCCCAGGAGTGTACACTAAAGTAGCATCATATCTAGACTGGATCTACGAGAAAATGAGTCAAGATAGTTCATTTACGCACCGGGACAAATCAAAACCTTGTCTTGGTCATCGCTGTAACTTAGGTATTGCTTTTGTTCCTGTAAACTAATAAAAAAATACCTGAAGCATATTTCTAATTATTATTGAATATTGAAAGGTGAGTGCCTAGAAAATAATCGAGTTTGCAATGGCTTCAGTGACTGTCTTGACCAGAGCGACGAAAGAAATTGTACATGGAGCTGATTTTCTACGACGCTTGTGTGTGACGTTAATATGAACTGAGATTAGTGTCCACAATCTGCTGACGAGAAAACTTGAATTTTTTTCTTCTTATAGTAGACTTCTTACCGTACCATATCAATACCTACCACAGACAATAACAATATAACTTAAAGCCTAGGAGATGGTGAACTCCTACAGCTTTGCCTTACCACACCGTAATTACCATGAATATAGTATTGAATTTCAATGACATACAATTTCACAAAGAGTAATGACAGCAGAACTTTGCGATATTTTTTGCTACTCTGCAAGGAATAATTTTCATTTGGTTAGTCACGTTGAATTGTGTTAAATCCGTTGTATTCTTTGAACGAGTGTCTAACGTAATCATTTTTTCATATGTTAAAATTGAAACGAAGTAACAAAATATTTGTAGTATATTGCAAATTCCGAATGTATATTCATTGTAACTGAACTCTGCATCTGTATTCTAGATTGGCTAGTATCCTTTTCTTATAAATAATAACTTATCACTAAAATGTGAAACTCTTAGACTGAGATTTGCGCCTTCCCTTTGTATTAGTTTCTCATTTCTAATTCCAGATCCTTTGTTTTCATTTCGTTGGCAGAGTTTTATTTGCCGTAATTTTCTGGTGTAATGTTAATCTGTGGGTTGTGGCAATTTTTGGGTTTGAAACTCTTTTAGCTACACTTAGCTCTAATGGGATTATACTCTATTGGTCCTCTTTTTTATGTCCCACCTTTAATTTTATAGTTGTATTGTTTATTAATTGTATTCTCTTTCATGTGATGCTGCTTTGATAGATTCAGGAAGGTTGAAAGCAAAATACCTACCTAATGTGATAAATCATGAAACAGTAAACTATAGAGGGGTAAAATGATATTTAAACACATAAGTACCTTCAGTTGTCACTTGTTACTTTGTTATGGTTTGTATTTT
>JAAXYV010000994.1:0-10452 GCA_036851875.1 Novacerus sp. FZ-2019
AGACAGTACTTATTCTTGATACTGTAATTTAATGTACATCTATATGTGTATGGTTTGAACTTGCAATGCTTTGGATGGTATATAAGTACGTGATAGTGTGTATGTAGTGAATTGATGTAGGCTGTGATGCTGATTTTTTATACCCCTTTATATGTATTTTAATCTTTGATATGTATATTAAGTAGAGGATCAGGGTATTATTCTGTCTTGTATCAGTCATACTGTCTGTGTACACTCTTGTTTTGGTTTGGTATTATTCTTCAACTAGATTTGGCAATGTTTTGCTTGCCTCTGGTTTTTGAAAAGCTTTCCTTACGTATATAGGCCGAGACCCGGGTCAAAGAAGACATCCTACTCCTAGACACTAGACTAAAGTGTATACTACCAAAGTAAAGTAAAAAAAAAAATCTGACTAAGTATGTGGATATAGTATAAGAAGGGATGGGAGTAGAGTTTGAGAGGACATTGAAGTTGGAGTGAGTCGGCAAAATTGAGTAGGTACGTAGAGTAGTAGAGAGTTGCTGGCAGACAGATAGGGTGATGTAAAATATATAGTCGAGGAAAAAGGAAAGGAAAGTACAGAAGAAAAAGGATGAGGAAAGGGAAATACACATCCTTGCCTCAGCTTATAGTTTGCCTTGTCTTGGCCTGGCCTGGTAAGAAGGAGAATACTAGAAAGGAGATGAAGTGAAGAAAATAGAAAAAAGAGTGGAAAAGAGTTGAATCAAGTTGGTTAAGTTGAAGTCGACGAAACGCCGACGCAGAAATCTTTCCACTTCAATCCACTCCGTCCGTCCCGTTTTCACTTTCCTCTCTTTCTCTGCTTTCTGGCTAAGTCTCTGCTCCGATCCGCTTTTTCTCGCCCATGGTGAGACGAATGCCTGAATGTGTGGCATCCGAATCCGAATCTGAGAAAGACTCGCCTCGCAGCAGCAGTACTGGCACCAAAACACCCTAAATTTGATGCTACATGCAACTCAACTCCAGCCAAACCAACCAACCAACCAACCAAACAACCAAAGAAACGAGTCGAACCAACAAGAGGAAAGCAGGAGCCGTAGCTGCTACCAATCTTCCACATACATACATGCATATATATATCTATATCTATATATTATATGTACATATATATACAGCTAGTAGCTCAACTCAACTCTAAGCAAAGCAATGGCTTGGCTTGGTTTGACATAGGAGAGGATAGTGAGGAGAAGAACAAGAAATAGAGCCAGAACCAGGAGCAGAAGCAGCCCTGAATCGAATTTCAGTTTGGCCCAGTTAGTTAGTCTTAGTGGTCTCATCCAAGAATCAAGGCCTGCCTGCACGGGTCGCAGGAGCTACTCGTTCTTCTTTTCTCCGTTCAATCCATTTCCTGGCCCTGGCCCTTCTCCCTATGTATATTTGCCCGTTTTCTGTTTGAGTTCCACTCGTTACATTACATTACTTTACATTCAACATATTACACTGCACTGCACTGCATTCCACCACCATTACCACTACATTCTCTTCGTCCTTATAATACTTACTCCTATGTACCTATCTCTCTAATACGTTGCTTGCACTGCACTCTACTATACTGCACTGCACTGTACTGCACTCTCTGTACTGCATTATATATATATTGCTACTCGATTTCGATTCAATTCGATTTGACGATTCGATTCAACCCATTCCATCCCATTCCTCTATCCATCCATCAATTGTTAATCCATAGTCTCTCAGCTCTTCTCTTGTTTTGTGTCGTTCTCTCTCCCACTCTCTCTCTCTCTCTGTCTGTCTGTCTCTGATTCTTAAGCCCCTTGGTCCTTCTTAAACTTCACTTCATTTCACTCTCTACTCTCTTCTTGCAACGCATCATTAAATTTCACCGTCGTCATCGTCATTGTCACTGTAACCGTCATCATTACCTTATGCCCCCAGTTCCTTTGCCTGGTTACTAAGTCTAACTACGTATAAGTCCTCTATACTTGTCGCCAATTATCTCCTTTTCCTTCTACTAAAACGACTACTATTGTAAATCTACTAGTCCTATCACCGCTCTCCTAATAAATACTATACCTACTATATATACAGAGTTCTCTCACAGACTGTTTGTCAGTCTTTAATCCATCATCCTATCCCATCCTTTATTTCTCCTGTCTTTCTGTAGCTCCATCAAATCGTCTCGTAATCAACCTTCTTAAATAAACGAGCACTAATTATCTACCAATCCTCACTCATTTCAAACATCACATACATCCTCACTATATACCCTCACCATTTTCTGCACTTTTTCAATCCCCACAGAGTAAAGTATCAAATTCGTACAAGTGCATGTATCAATAAATACATACACTCAGTACACTAATTCTTTGCACACACGTATATAGATGCATTCACATTAGATATAACTGTATACAGTACATTGTTCAACCTCTGTATCCAGCATCCTTCCATCTAAGTCCTACAACTGTAGCAGTCAAATCAAACCCAAGCCACTCAAACTGTATATTCATACTCACTATCCATCTTGTATCTATCGGTTTGCGTCGTCTGTCTATCAGACATACTCCAACTCTTCCCTGTTACTATTTACTCTACTTTCCTCATCTCTCCTTTACTCTGCAACTGTGAGTGTCTTCTTCAGTTGCTCATCGTCTGCAGAGTCACAAGTCGATAGCAAGTAAAAACAAGTCAATCTTAAGCCACGCCAATTCCAGTCAGCCAACCCTCAAGCCAACTTGCTGACTTGTTTCACATTCATTTTCAGTAAGAGCATCTCTAATTCTACAGCTATACAAGAGCTACAGCTACTTCTGGACGTTTACTCTTACATTCCTTGTGTCTCTCTTCTCATGCTCTTTGAATCGCTGTTATTGTCATTTTAACTGTCACTGTCATTGTTGTCGCCATTATTGCCAATTTCGGTCGACCCGTGCAGAGCAGGCTACTTTTTTCTTTTTTCTCCTTCCTACAAAGTCATCAAGTCCAGAGGAAATAACACCAGAGAAGGTATACAGTACGGAAGAGAAAGAATTAAGTCTGTAGGCGGAAGGAAAGCGATAGAGAGTAAGAGAGAGAGAGAGAAAGCCAGAAAGGAAAAAAAGCTGTAGAGAAGCTTAGGAAGAAAATTGAAATATACATGAAACACAAGTACTAACAACTGCCCTATACTAAACTATACTATACTTTAATAGACTAGACTATTCTATACTACTACTACTACTTGATATAGACGGAAACAATGTGAAGAGGAAAAACAGCATGCAACTGGCTTGTTTAAAAATTGATGAAAGTGTAACGTAACGTAGCGTCGCGTCAAGTCAAGTCAAGTCAAGTTGTCTGGCGGGTTGTTTTATTACAAGGGGAATGAACATAGAGGAGTAGTTGAGTTGAGCTAATTTGATTAATAATTCATGGAACCTGAAATCAGTTGTTTGGCTTTGGCTAGTACTTCATGGAACACTGTTAGCATTAACATTTCATACTTCGTTATTGAGAAACAAGAGTGGGAAAACGTAAAAGCTCATAGATTTAAGTGTGCTGAGAGCAAAAGATGAGCCAAGAGTTTCCTCAAGGCTTGTTACACTTGAGTCGAAGACAGACGTTGGAAGACGACGGTGCCCAAGAATCACCTGAAGACCAACAACAAGAAAAGAAACAAGAAGAGAACGGACATTGGCCGGAGTGGAATCTGAAAAAATTCAGCCTTGGTGAAAGTCTAACTGTACAACCTTCTACTAGTACTACTACTACTACTACTTGTGCTGCTGCGACGACTAAGGCGACGACTACCACAACCGTTTCTCCCGAGGATCTTCAAGGAATGTGATTTCAACATCCAGATACAATACAGAGGTATGAACAACATTTCATTCAAAAATGTGATCGATTGAATTCTCTTTAGTTTTCTTTCCGTTGCTTTTTCCCTTTAGTGTTTCTTCTACTTCAATTGAGTTTGAGAGAAAAACATTTTATTTTTCCAGTTACATCCATTCCCCTGCTATTTATATGTATGTACAGAGACGTTTGAACATTATCATCCAAGATACAAGGACACATGTACATACAATATTCATAGTAGTTGTCTCGTTGCAAATGCATAGTTTCATTTCATAATTTCATCTACAAATTATAAGTCCCAGTGTCCTTGCAGGCGAGTAAATTGACATCATTAAGTACAGGGTTCTTCCTTATATTATTCTTACATGACTTCATCTGACTGAGAATGAATTTCATTCTAAAACCATACAACAAATGCAGTGCACGTCCTAGACTTTAAAATTTATGTACAGACAAGGCAGAGACAGTCATTCTATTCACGACGATACGTGATTTCCAGTGTGATTTGGCTATTTTTCCTCCTCACACAATTTGTCACTTGTTATATTTTGTGTATTGTAATAATACTCTAGTTATACAACCCCTCCATATAGTACAGTTCTCTTATGTTCTGTAAATTCAGCATAGTACATCCGTATATAATGGAGAAAGAGGTATTGCTAGGGGAATTCTACACAAAAACATCCCTGGACAAAAATTCTGCACAGATTAAAATTATATGTTGGCATTCTTGAACACGACGAGTCTAGGATCACGTTACGACAAAGAAAGCTGTGTCTCCATTGTCCTATTACTTATGCAGTAGTACGTATGTATGTCTAGTATGTACTAAAATGTTTTGTAGCTTCCTGTGATGTTATAAAAGATTGGTGCGACAAGCTGTCACCTTATGGTGGGTTGATGCGTTACTGTATTCGCATCATCTGTGCCAGGTACGAAACCAAAACCAGGAGTAATATTTTCTCTGACTTTTCAACATGATTGAAATTTTCCTCATATTTCTGTCACCGCCTTCCCTAATAATTTCCTACTTGTTCCAGTCCTAGGTTTTCGAGTACAATGACTTTGATTGAATTTTCTAGAGTTTTCAGTGCTCTCAAAGAAAATCAGATAGTACTATGAGAGTAGATAACTGTAGAGATACAGATGTCCAAGTATAAATAATAATATTACATACCTACTTAATAGTGTCCAGATCAACATGAACACTTTGATGTGGGTTTCACTAGCTGTGTAGTGCCAATGCATAATGACAGATTGTAGTGTAATGTAATAAATTAATAACTGTTCAATGAATGTATGCCTTACTTATAATAAATTCCTTGTGAGTACTTGTCAGGAATTTGGCATATGCTTCATGTGCACAGAGTGAAAACATGTAGGAATATGTCATTATAGATGTATTGTATGATGGTAATGTAGTTGTGCGGAGAGACGGAGTGTAATCGCATGGGGTGTGTGCCAGACTCACATACAAACATGCATGCATAAGTATATACAAAGAAAGCCGACAAGACTGGAAAGCCCTTTGAGCAATTTCCTCTGGAGTTCATTAAATACCTACAAAGTAATTAAAATTAGATGCTGTTTCATAAAACAGAATTCTAGAGCTTCCTTCCTTGAGTTTACTTTCATGATTCTGGCATTGACGTCATTTGACTTGAATTGACTTCCCATTTCCAGTCCTAATTACAATCAAGTAAATTCAAGTTAGATTGTACTGTATTTTTTTTTGTTTCTTTCTGGAATTTTACTCGTATTATGAAAGGTCTCAAGGCGCCAAGGAGAAATTAAATCTTTAATTAAGTAGACCTGATTCCTTTTTGATTGCTACTATCTAGTTTCATCTTAGTCTTCGTTTCTCTTTCGTTTTATAAGCAATTCTACATGAATTGATGTGAACTAACTGTTCAGGGAGTTGGAATGTATATTTTCATATTACAGGCGTTCCTATTACAGAGTTTTACTCGGTGGATGGAACTGCAATTAGGGAGCTTATATGTTTCTGACTCTGATTTCGAACGAAACTTTTTCTAGACTAGTCTAGTCTAGCGAGTTTAGTGAGTCTACGGAGTTCACTATTGGGTCCCAGTCCTGCCTACAAATAAGACTATAGGTGTACATAGATACTTGCAAATAAAGCAAAATAACTTTCCCTGTACTACAAACGAGCGTCAATTACTCAGCTACAGTCTACTTCTACAGGGTTGGCTATGCAAAATGTTTCCTTCCTTGTCCCCAGTCTCCTTCTGTGTAGTAGCAGTAGTAATTCAATATCCGGGAATTGTATAACATATAGTGAAACAAACAGCCTCTAGTCTTCTATTTTATATAAGACTACAAATACATACATACATACATCTAAGTATAACACAGATGGAAGGGAATTGGACAATGGGATAGAACCTCCAACAAATGATAATAATGAAATAAAGTCTTCAATTCAACAACTTCTCTTCCTATTCCCATTACACTCAACTTTTCTATATAGATATATATTTTTTACTCTGCATACAGATATATACTTCGTCAGCATGAAATGTATTACTGATAATCAAGTCAGCAAGGCTTGTTCGTTCGAGGTTGGAAAGCATAACTTTATTACAATTCAACTCAGTCACCGCCATCGCGTCCTCATCCTGCTTACTCGCTGCTTCAATTTCAGTTCAATTTCAGACAGTAAAATATATGTGTACCTATGTGTCGTAGGTAGTAGGATACATTTTCTAAAGTACAACATCGTATATTGCCCTCCTAGGCCATGGATGACCATTTCCTTGATTTAAATTTATCACAGCTACATGCTTCAGTTCAAATTTTTCACCTCTTACAAATACTTACATTTTCAATTAGTGGGGGTATTTAAAATGTTATAAAAAAATTGCAAGAAAATACAAAATAAACAAATTTTCAGAGTGTGTTGTAGTAGCTAGAAAGTTATCACTTACGACGACATATGTATGCGTAGTAATCACAGAGAATATAGAGTGCTGGGGGCATTTATATAGAAATAGTCATTCCCTGCTTCCTTTCCGAGAAAAAGATCCACATTGACGTGCGCACAAAATCAAGTCCATATAGACTACATAGGTAGCCGACATGAGATTATTTTGCTTTACAATCAGTTTTGATTTTATATAGCCTCTAGTCTCTACTGTGAGATACGGGTGTGTATGAACTTTTAGAGAGAAATGAAAGGAAAGTCAAGCTGAGAAGAGAGCGAAAAAAAGTATATTAAAGAAAGGGAAATCAAAAGTGGAAGGGAAAGGTATATGTAGTTTTTTATTTAATTTATTTGGCTCACTTGTTACCTTCTTTACTTTCCGGCATCTACTGTTACTTTTCTGACTTCCTGTTTTTGTAACTTCATTTCAGGATCGTACTTCATCCCAATTTCCCTCTATGAATATAACTGAATACAGATTGGAGCAGGTGCGCGTTCACTTCATTACCAATCCAATTACCTGTACAGACCCAAGTGAGGAGCGCAACGAAGATTCACCTTAAATTGTGATTTTCGCGAAACTCATTTCCTGCTCTTTGCAACGAAAAAAAAACTTCAACGAAGGTTTAACCATAGAGTGTAAGAGAAGGAAGTGCCAATTTCCCATCACAGTTCGAATCCGATAAATTAATTTACTGCCAATTTCCGCCCTCACTCTCTGCCTGCTTAATTTAAACGGGCTTACACTCTGGAGATTATTTTACATTCATTTCCAATTCAGGGTTTCCACAGTGTCTTCGAAAATCACTAGGTTCGGTTAAACACACTTAATTCAAGACCTTCTCCAATGCCAAGGGTTATACTATATTAAGGCTTTTTTGGAAACATATGGTATACATTCGTAGTCAATTTATACCTCAGCGCCCACTTACAGAGGAAATATGGTAAAACAGGTACCAGTAGAACAGAAGAAAGTGAAAGCCCCTCTGGGTATTTTGTAATATAATTTCCAGCCTGAGTGTGGGAAGCCAATTCTTGGCTTACTTATGGTTATTATTGTACACTATAGTTCTCGCTTTCCTGGTTGCCTCCCAATCAAATTTTCTGGCTTTCACGACAACAAGGTATCTTGGGCTAGGCAATCATCTTTGTAATTAGTTTTACTCAAATTGAGTTTCATAAGTTTATCTTCACGATAATAGCAGTCAGAATGCTCTCTGCAGGATGCATTTTACCTCCCCCTTCTCCTCCTCTCATCGTAAAACTGTTGATGCAGTAGTAATAGTAGTAGTGCTAAAAAGTAAAATCTCTTAGAAAGCTCTTGAGTAGAGAAATTAAAACACGCGGCGGCACTCTCATAGCTCACCACACTCATCCTAGCACAAGCATAAAACTTTTCCACGAAACAATTTACCTTTTCAGTTTCACACTCAGTATTTTTGTGAAACTCTCACTCAGCTTAGTGGCATTGCTTACTTCAGACTTGAATTACACCATTTAGCAATAAGTGCTATGGAATGCAGTCCAAATATCCCACGCCTCACTCACTATTTAGTTGCAATCCCCTTAATGATGATCTTTCCAGTACAAGAAAGAACACAATGTCAAAATACAATGCAGAGTACATGTAATAGCGTCTTGTCATAACACAGGAAGCCTTAAATCGATCCAAGATTTTCATTCATTCCCTCTCTCTCTCTCTTTCTATCCTCACTTTCTCTCTCAAACAAAAAAAAGGATGAGCAAAGCAGAGTAATTTATTTTATTTTATTGTCTGCACAGAAGAATATGAAAAGTATACCTACATGAATACCTATATATACCTAGTCCTTAAGGATTATAGTTTATGAAAGGATTTGGCTGACGCGACACAGTAGATATATATATATATATACTTGTGTGGAAAGTGTGTACGTATGTTTCTCTTTCAAGGTAACGACTGCTACAGGAGCTAAATGCACAAATCTTTCCTAAGCTTTTTCTGTTTCTCTCTCTCAGTTTATTGTAAGTGCAGAGAAAGCATCTGGATAGACAGACACTCTCAAGTTTACAAAACGACATTTTCTGCAATTTTCACATATGATTGTCTTTTCAACCTCCACCACTGTCTGTACGTGGGATGATGTTGGAGTGGATGTCTAGAGTATTTGTTGAAATTGACGGAGCAATTGAAAGAAGTTGACTTGACGTCAAGCCCTTATACCTTATTGAAACAAAAATCAATATTTGAAGCGCAAAAAAAAAATTGTAAGCAAAGTAAACGGAAAGAAAAAGAGTGACATTAACAAATGTGAGAAAGTTGTGCTGAGCTTTTAACTACTTAGCGGACGTTGATGCTGAATGTGGTGACCGAAGGCCGCCCACTTGCCCTTCTTGTTTTTTGACCATACAGTTCGACGCCACAAATTTAATAGGCAGTTACACCGTCTGCAGTAGCTACCTACTTAAACTAGTTTAGTAAACTAAAATGTTTTTACTACAGAGAATGAATGACTGGCTGCTGGAAGAAAATCAATTGAGAAGTTCAAAATAGAAGTTTATTTTCACTCCATCCATACTATGTATACATACACTACACAACCATATATAGAAATCTATTAGTTCCGTCTATCTATCCACGTCGGTTTGTTTTCCTCTGCTTCAGTTAGGGGATAAAATATATGTAGGGAAAGTAACGGAGAAAGTACAAGTGTCGAGAGAAAGGCAAGTCAGGGAATACGAACGTGAGGTTGAGCCAACAACCAACCAGGCAAAGTGAAACTGGAAGCGGATGATATGATGACAAAACGATGAGCAATTAGTTTCCAACCAGTGTATCACACTGTTCTGTGGTTCTCAGAAACGAATAAAAGGGGAAAGCAGTGAAACTGTGAAAGTACCAAGGTAGCGACGTACATTTTATATGTACTAGATAGATAGATAGATGTAATAGATATATTTTGTCTGCCTATATACCCAAAGTTGGGAGACAGAACGAGAGAAATGGAGCAAGAGAAGCAAACCATCAAGAAAACGAGATTATTCTCTGGAGGCCTTTGCCTGTAATTCGATACAGTCAATAGGATGCAGTGCGGAATACGGAAAGAGAATGGTGGCAGGCAGTATAATGGGAATAGGAGAAGGAGAAAGAAGCATTGCATAGCCAGCGATGAGATACAGACAAAGAACCAAGTCCCACCAATCCAACCCAACACAGCACAACAAAACACAGCGCATAATATTATATCCTCCTGAGTAGCTGGAATGTGAAACAAAAGCTACTACAGCTTTTCCTCGTTGACTTGACTCACTTGTACTTGGTTTGTGGCTTGGCTTGGCTTGGGTTGGCTTGACTTGACTTGACTTGGCTTGGCTTGGCTTGGCTAGGAATAGGGAATAGGATTTAATACCCATCCACTTGCAGTCATAGCAAACCAAGCATGCAATGCACATACATGGCAAGGCAAAAGAAGAAATGGCAATCCAACCAACCACAAGGTAGATATTTGAAATGTAAAATTTCATGGTTGGAAATTAAATCCTCTGCTAGAGGATCCTGAGAGCTCCTCTAAAACTAACGGACATAAGTAATCTTCATCCCACGTGCACACCACACCACCTTGTACTCGTAGTGACGAACACACTTTTGTAATGTCCTCATAATCCCATCGGTAATAATCAGTGGGGATTATTGCTTCCCTTGCTGGCAG
>JAAXYV010000995.1:0-10451 GCA_036851875.1 Novacerus sp. FZ-2019
CTAGTTCTGAAAAATGTCAATGTTAGACACTAAAATTAATAGAAATCAAAGTACACAACAAGAGATAACAAATTAGCAATATAATGTACGAACTGAATTACCTTTTATACTGAATTCAATCAACAATTTTCAATCATAACTGAAACGTTTGTAACCTTCAACCTTCAATTGCTGTCAGAACTCAGACCATGCCGTATTAACGGATTAGTTTGCTTTTTATTAGTTCGCACACAAACCACATACAGTGCAAGCTGAGATTGAGCGTCTCCTGCGGTTAATGACCATCACTACTTGCAGATGCCTTGTCTCATTGTTACCATTTCCTATAAGATAAATTCATTTTCCCTCCTACACACAGTAGTAGTATGGATCCTCAACGCTTAATATAGCATTTCATAAATTATGGTTAAATACTTCGACGTAGTATAGTATGAGGATAGAAATCTGAAACACCAAGCGAATAATAATATATTCTCATGTCGTTGTTTTCATTATAGGTTACATTACATTTCAATTTCATAGGATCCTTAGATTATTATTTTCGTAGGATTTTATTATTATTATGCTCATGTCGTTTCATTGCTCAACTTCAGATCTACAAACAAGACAAATTTTAACTGAATGACTAATTTCTTTATTATATTTTAATTGCGAACCATAATCAGAATTGTAATAATTGGTTTCTGAAAAAGAAAACATTGGAAAGAACATATATTTACAATGAAATTAATTAACAATAAGTTACTGATAATTCTTTTGCCATGATTTTGAGTATAGGTTTTGTAGAAAAAGATGTATAATACTTGTCTGACCATGCTATAAAACCTGTGCCTATCCATAATGTACAAAATCTTTATGTAAAACAATTTAATAGCGTCAATTTGAAATTTTACAACGATAAAAAAGTGTACTATGTACTTCAAACATTTTTTTACGTAAATTTAGACACCGGTTTGTTTATATTTTCAATACTGTTGGGAAATTAGTTGATCAACGACGTCCTAAATATTAGAATTTTAGAAACATTTTCTTGATGTAGTTTGTATTGAAAATACTGAGCGTATTACATACAATTGTAACCCACAACGGTAGGATTAGGACCAAGTACAATAATTGTGATGAAAGCAGTTAACGAAAGATTTTGATTCGGAACAATACAAGAATACATTCAAAATCCGTTTCCAGAATTGACCCTCCCCCATTAAGTGTGCGCAAATGGTAGATTTTTTAGAATAAATCAAACATAGAACAGTAGGTCGAGTTCTACCTCTATTGCCATTTTTTCCACTTAACTTTTTCCATACTTAATGGAAGGGTCCTTTTAATTTCGTACAGTGAATCGTATTCAGGGTGATTTTTTCGGCGAAAATAAAAAGAATTCTATTTTCTCTTGATAAGACATTATGAGTCCTATGACACTGTAAATAGCTATGATCGAATGATTCATTACTCATTGTAAAATTCTGGTTTGGTTTTCGATGATTCGAAAATCTACACAAAAGAATCAGATCGGGTAAGCAAGAATGTTACTGCTACCGAGCTGTTATCCTTTGGAGAAGTACGAGGATCTTGATTATTAAGACCAGCTCCACTTTGCTCCGTCGAAATACTGTTTACCACTTCTAATTGCTTCGTGATGGCTGACTCCTGGAAAGTGTTCTTTAACACAATATCAATATAGCCGCTACTTATAAAATTTCGTAAATCAAAGTATGCTAACAACTTATTGTTCATCTATATGAATTGGAAAATCAATTTTGAATACTTTGAGAGATTTAAAATGACTTTCACCATAAGCTGTTCCCTGTTGAATCAAATGAACAAAACTGTGACAATACCACAGCAATATTTAGTTCAATTTGTTTCAGCTAAATGTTTCAGTAATAGTATGATATTTGTTAACTTTACCTATATGCAATATTATTTATTTTATGTGTAAACAAGCATATGAAACCTGTGGAAATAAAGAAAGACAAAAAAGTAAACCTAAAGATACATTTAATATCATATTATCATGAGTCGATAGAAACTTCCTGCTCTCCGTCAGCAATATTCATATATTATTTTACCTTTAAGAGTGGTTTCATTAACAACTTACAGGGTTTCGAAAAATGTTTACGTTCTACTCATGGATGCTTGGAAGGGTGAATTGCAGGATTAATGGGTCTTCCTGGTGTGCCTTGGGAAAGTGATTTCATTAACAACTTACAGGGTTTCGAAAAATGTTTACGTTCTACTCATGGATGCTTGGAAGGGTGAATTGCAGGATTAATGGGTCTTCCTGGTGTGCCTTGGGAATTTTGTCTAGATGAGTTTTTTGCATTTTTTTTCTCCTCAGTAAACAGTAGCTGTAGGATTTCTCATGGTGTACACCAGTTGTGCATATGGATTTCTCAAGTAGTACGACCCTGTAGGAACTTTGAACTTTTCTGTTCGCACGGATATTTTAAGGTTCCGCAGATCTGGTCGAGGAGATTTGGGAAAGGGCAAAAGAAAAGAAATTACCGGTCTGTTGTGGAGATGAATGTGAAATAGAAGCTTGTAAAATTGAGAAATTGTAGGATTAGAATGAGACAATATACACTGCAGTAAAACTGTATTACGCAATTAGTTTTCTAGGAATTTATCTACACAAAGCCTAAGCCTATACATACTTCGTTACAAACCGTTATTAATTCCTTTATTCTCCATCCAGTCTCTCTCTCTCTCTCTCTCTCTCTCTCTCTCTCTCTCTCTCTCTCTCTCTCTCTCTCTCTCTCTCTACTCTCTCTCTCTCTTCTTTCCTATTCTAAATCCATTATAAGTAAATGTAAACTGCAGTCAGGCAGAAAGTTCTGGAAAGTCAAGTCAGGCTGTGATTGTTGTCAGGTTTAGCTGAAAAAAGGAATTGAACAAAAATTGGATTGGATTGGATTGGATTACAGCTGGTTGGTGAAAGTATGTTTTTAGCGTAAATTGATTCAGAAAAAACTGATTTTCCCTTGCAGTAGTATAAAAGACTGGATTCCTCCTTGTGTTCCATTTCAATTTCCAGTTCTATATTCCTTGCTTGTGTCAGCGGTTTTGACTTGGTTTCACTTGACTGGACTGGACTTGACTTGACTTGCCATTACATTGGTTACTTGGTTTGGTTGGTTGGTAAGTAAAGTGAAGTGAAGTGGATTGAGGCAGAGTGAAAGTCAGTGAGTAATTGATGCACTGAAATTCTATAATCGAATAGACAGTACTAGTACGCTAGCTTCTCCAGTGTTTTCTACTTTATCTCCTGTGATGTTATGTGATGTGGTAGTAGTAGTTGCAGTAGTAGTACTATTACACTACTCTTCTACAACTACAACTTCCATGTAGTATGTTGGAATGATGTATTTTATATTTTTTCTGTTTGCTCTGGTTTCTTACCGTGTAGGAGGAGAGAGTTCTGCAAGCCAAGGACCCACTTCATCCCGAGGCAGCAGAGTGAAATTGAGGAAGAGAAAACTTTTCGCAGGTAATGGCTCTGGAATCGATCTTGAAGATATTCCCGTCGAAAGTGATTACAAAGGACCTCACGTCAAGTTCCCAATGACCCTTCAAAACCTCCAGGAATTAATTGACGGCTTCAAAAGGAAAAAGGTAAATGCCAGTTCTTGGCATTACAAAACTAATCCTGAATTCTACATCCAACCCAACGTACTTATCCTACTCAATTTTCTTCCGTCCTCTCTCTCTATCTCCTGTCTTGTCCTTTCCTTCCATGTCCTGCCTGTCTGCTTGCCTACCTTGTTTTTCACCATCAACCAACTACACACTACCACACTCTTTTCTCTACTTTACGTCTATCATAATTTCCTCTATCAATTTCATATCCTATGTCATAGCTATTCAACTTTGTACTCCGTGCAGTTACAGTTCTACTTTGGCTTAGACTATATTCTCTACTACACATCGCACTACCACTTTCTCTCCTGTAGTTCAACACTCTATCAGATACCAGGCTCTCAACCATACATCATGCATTTACCTATATAAGCTTACAAACGGGTCGGGTTAAACCCGTTGGGTATCGGATCGGGGTGACAAGTTTCAACCCGAAACGGAATTGCGTCGAGTTTGCATTGAAGTTTTCCATCAGAAACCCGGTAAGGTCAGGTTAGGTACAACCCGGATGGGGTTGGATGCATATCATTTGAGAAAGTGTACACAGCCCTGGAATCGGTAATAACAATTAATACTGCGTCGATTCCTTCTAATTAAGTTTGGACGCTGAAGTTAAATCGTGCATTCAGATGTTGATTAGACTCTTTGTTCACTATTTGTTCTCTTACATCAACCTAACCTTTTAACTTCAGAACGAACTAGCATGTCACTGAGGTGTTACTTACTAAGTTGCAAATTATTATTGAGCAAAATAGAAGTCATAGTGGTGGATAGTAGGGGACATATTGATCCCGAGGAAGTGGAAGAACCTCCAAACAAAAAACTAAGAGACGAAATTGGAAACATTTTCAGTCCTTTAGGTACAGCTTTAAGTTATTACGCCAAGTGCAAATATTGTTCACAGTAAACGAAAATTTAAAACAATAAATAAGTTACCTAAAAGGTTACTTTCTTATAGTAAGGTATCCTCCTTTCTAAATCGAAAGTTTTAATTATTTAAAAAAACAATATATAGTAAATTAAATTACCGATAAGAACCAGAACTATGACTTTTATAAAAAAGATATATAAAAAATACACGATAATAATACAACACACTTATATAGGTTTCGGTTCAGATTGGGTTATGGTTCAACCCGACCCGATCGGAAGCTAACACTTATATCTATCTACGAATATTAATATAGTAGTTATGTTCCATTCAATCTCGACTCAACCACTCAATCCTCTTCTTCCTCTTCTATGAAACAAGTTTTGTTGGGAACCATTCCTTGCATTACACTAATACATGTGTAGTCTAAGTGTATTGTACGGTAGTGTGGTGTAGTTATATGTATTTCTATAGGACACCTCGTATTTATAGCATAATGCTTTGACTTTCACTACTCACTTTGACTTGACTGACTTGACTTGACTTGACTTGTCTGGTTTGCCTTGACTTGATTTGATTTGACAACATGGACTATACTGTGCGAGTATGACTGACTTGTTTCATTTTCATCACGTCCCACTTGAGTGGATTGAAGTGGACACTTCCATCCTTTCATAATTATTATGAGCAATACATTTTTTCCTTTTACAATTAAAACAATGACTTCCCATAGGAAGAAGGATATTACAAAGATAATTAACGAAAGCAAATGACCGTGATGCCATTTGTGTCTGTTGAGCGCAAATGCATTAGTAAAATACGACTACCTTCTCCCACTTCAACCCACGATCCTGTTGTAGTTACTTGTATTGTATACTATACCGTATTTATCAAAAGATTGCAGGCAGGCTAACTTCCAAACTATACCAAATAAACCCAGTCTTGTTTTAGAGACAGGGCATTATTGGAAACCATGCAATTTCCAAAAAAGCGATTTTTGAAATTTAAATCTTTGTTCACAATTTTTTATATCATGAATTTTGAGACTATTTTACACAGTTGTCTTTCCAACTTTCACTTTTTTGTCCGGCCTTCATAAGAGACATGCCATAATGTGAGAATAGGCCATCTTTTGAATAAATACAGTATGTATGTGTATGCATATAATATGTATGTATATGTATGTATGAGACAGGGTTGGTAAATTATAGAAATGAAAACAAAACACTAGGTCGTTTCCTCTCAAGTACATGACTCCTTGCTGAGCTTACTGAATGAACTAACTGAGCGTGAGCTTATAACGGGGAATCGAAATGATCATTAGTTATCTAATTAAGAGTTTTCTATGTGCACTAGAAGCGTAGGTATAGAAAGTATGAAATAAAGTATTAATATCTTTGTACTCTGCTGTATATAGGAAAGTATAAAGTATAATGGCTTTACTCCTCCAGGCACTCAATCCTTGTTCATTACACTCTCAGATAATCTCCTGTACATATCTCTAGACAGACAGCTTTGTTTTACTCTCCTTTATGTTACTCAGACATTTCTTTTATACACTACTAATAACCTAGAAGTAACTGAATATATAAATATATAAATATATATATATATATATATATATATATGCCGTCTGTGTAGGACATAAAGTGTAGAAATGACTCTTGTATATAGTGGTCCTTTGTGAGGCGACAGTGAAAAGAGTAAAAGTGAAAGAGCAACATCCCAAGGAAGGAGGACGAAAAATAATAGACAATGAAGACTCGGATAGTGCATAGTGTAGTGGTAGTGTATTGCAGACTCTGGGTGGACTACGAGAATGAGCTATTTTCAACGTTATGTGTAGTGTATGTATGTATGTATGTATACGTATGGATGGATGTATAGGTTTGTCTGTGTGTGTTGTTGTGCTTGCGTTGCGAGAAGAGTTGAGTTGAGTTGAGTTGAGTTGAGCTGAATTGAATATACAAGAGAAAGAGAGTGAGAGTGAAGCTGGAAGTGTATAACATGGCAGGATGTGAAATTTTCCCCAGAAGAATACTAAAACGTGACAAAGAGGCGAGAAGCTAAGCAAAAGCTAAAAGCAAAGGACGCGTAAGAGACAAAGTACATAAAGAGAGACAGAGTAATAAGTAAAGGAAGTATAAAGATAAAGGAAAGTATAGGTTATGTGTAGTGTACAGTCTGGTAGGCTGGATTTGTTGGATGCTACTACTGTATGTAATTCTGCAGTAGTAAGGTTGGTTGTTACTTGACTGTCTTGCTGGTCTAACTGAACTGAACTATTGTCAGTGTACACTGTAGTAGTGAGTCTCTTTGTATTAAAATTCGAGAGAGTTTTCGGAATGACAGATTCAGTAATATGTACAAAGAAAACGGAAAACATAGCTCAGATTTTTTTTTCCTTGACGGAATTTGGTTTTTATTAATAGGCAGCAGAGAATTCGTTTCGTTCGGTTTGACTTGACGTGGATTGAATTTTGTGAATAGAAAACCGCAGTGAAGTCTCAAGGTCTAACTTTATTATGACTGCTTTGATATTTGAAAGAACTTGTGATAAATATTTGTAATACATTTTTCATTTCAAATTAATGTTTACCTGAGCTTTTAAACATAGTTAATACATACGTTGGGGGAGATAGGTATATGAATTTTCCACGGAATATCAATCAATCAATAGAAATTCAAATTTTACATGCGCAAGAAGATGATAGTATTAAATTCTAGGAAGCTAAAAATACATTAGAAAACTTTCAAAGAGTAGAATATGTTTTTATTTGTTTTATTCAATCTCTTACTTTAACATTGCCAGTGTTTACGATTTGGATTCATTTGTATGAAGATACCTGTAAAAAAAGTTTTCAATTTTCAAAGTGCAATTTTCAAGTACCACTCAAAAGAGCACTTACTGAAGTATATACTGAGTTGGATTATTCTGCTCAGCTGCTTTTATAAATTGAACTTAGTATGGTCATTGAGAGACAAATCTAGGTTTTACGACAGCCTCACTTCATTGGACAGTTACTCCCAGTTAAAGTTCAGTACTTCTTTTATTCCGCCATGTAGAGGGACAATAAAGTAATTGCTTCTGTTTATTGCGTTGTACTCAAGAGTTTAGCACAAGCTTAAAAAAATCCAATCTTCGTCAACAAACACTGTTGTATTCTTGTTCTAAGAATCAGGACAAATACTATATAATCAAACAGACTATTGTCTATATAAATTGAAAGGTTCCTATCTACACAGATAGGCTTTGAAATATAGATCATAGATTTTACTTTGCAAGGGATATCATAAATAATTTTGATTTGACATGAAGTCCTACGAAATTTATACAAACTATTGCATTGTACAAAATGTATAGCTTTCTTTAAGATTCTAGAATTGTAAAAGATGATTCATGGTGGATTGGATGATCATAGTGATACGGCTCTTGACAATTCAGTTTTTCTTCCTCTCAACCACCAAATATGTAAGAGAATATTGGCAACACTAGTGAAAGTTGTTCTTCTAGTATCTAAACCTATATATATATAACATTCTGATCTCTTCTAGGGATTTATAGTATAAAATGATGATAGATAAGGAAATATTTTGAAAATAAGCAATACTTCATTTTTATAGACAATCCAATCAAATCCCTCCATTTCGATATCAGTTAAATTAAGAACAGAAAAAAAAACAACAAAGTTTCCACTGTTTCCATGAAAAATACATTTCCTATAACTTATCTATCTTTTATATATATAAAATATATATACAATATTTATAATAATGGTATAGTAAGTAGTTACAGTTACGAACATGATGACTTTCTTTGTTAGATTTCCAAACACAATACAATCCAATACAATACAATACACATTGAAGAGGGAGAGAGAGAGAGAGATAGAGAAGAGACAACTCCAAAAGTCCAAACTATACTTGAGCTGAGTTAAGAGTACTGAGTATTGATTGTAGTGCTGCTGAATATACAAGGTTGATAATGGGGTTTCAGTAGAAATTCTGTGAACATAGGTAGATGTCTAAAGGTAGAGTACATGTGACTATCACCGTGACAAAATTTTTCTCGTCCATAGGAACAAAAGCTTTTCCGTGTCGTAGATAGATAGACACTCCTATATGTCTGTATGTGTACTGATGTGATGTATTGTTGTGTTGCGTGTCACTTTCTTTCTCGACTTGACTCATCCCAGTAATGTACAGCTAGTCTGCATTACTAGGTGAATCTCTTCTACTCTGGTCTGGTATATCCTACTAGGTATACATACTGGTTTGTGAGGTGATCGTGAGTCGTGGTGAGTAAGCTCGGCTACTAGCATAGCATAATACCATGACAGAGTATATATAGCATGATGTGTAGGAAGAGTATACGTACTACACACTCTCTCGATGTCAGTCTCACTCAATACTGAAACCTTTAGTAAACTGTTTGACTTGACTTGGTGTTAGTATGCCTATATCTATAGTCTAAGTTTATGTGAATGTGAGTTTAGTATAGTGCAATTTGCTGCCTGTGAATGTTCAATGTGAACTTTGACTTTCACCTTTCTTCCTTTATCTTACAACAGACAAACTGATGATTTCCATTTCCTTCCCCTTTTACTCCATTTAGAATATACGACTTGATTTTCTACTCTCGCAGAGATACTCATTCGGAGACAACTGAATCTTTAATTTGTGTTTTTTTGTACAGATTCTGCATGTGCGTTACGTGGCTACTATTTTACGCATTGCTGCGACGAACCTAAAATCTCGACCGAATTTTAATCAACCGTCGACTGTTCTCTCTAAGCAGATTACTATTTGTGGTGATCTTCATGGAAAACTTGATGATCTCTTTGTCATATTTTACAAGGTAAGAAATTTTATTGTGTGTATTATTGTAGTTTATTTTCTTTTAGCGTTGCACAGACATAACAGCGCATGTCTGTTTTGCTGACAAGGGAGCAAGAAAAAATGACCTTCGTGATACCGCGAAATTTTAAGTAACCCCTCTTGTCATTATAGTAATGGTGCTCCAATAATGACTTCAGTCTTCATTAATTTTGAAATTTAGTACATTCAGTACCTATTACATTGGTCCGCATGTATGAAAATTCTGGGATCAGAAGTGTTGAGAGAAAATATTCGTGAGTGTAAAGTGAAGTTTTTAAAAACACTGTAATGATTAATAATGAACCTATACTACTAGAGAGGAATCTTTAGTAGCAATTATCAGCGGATATGAATTTATAAAACCTTCAAAGTTTAATTCAGAGAGACTAGCTAAGTATTTGTCAAAATGAGATGGAAGTTATAGTGTAGGTAGGTATAGTGTAAAGCTGTCCTTCTTGCCTCTCTCTTGTGTTCCTGTCTAGTCTTGTTTTGTGTATTCAAAACTTACCACCGCCCACTGGCTCTTATGCTTGGGCTATGAACTTTCATTTCAATTTCATATAATTTCATTTACTTCAACTTTGCTTATTTTGTTTGTCTCTCTATATAGCTGTGTGTCTTTTACCATGCATTGACTACTACTTCTCTGTCATGAAACTTTACACTTTGCACTTAACCAGATAAAGTATTTCGCTTTAGCTTGAGAATCTCAACTCGACACTCATCAGAATGAACCTTGTTTGTTAAGACTTTTGGCTTCTTCCATTTCCACTTTGCTGTCCTTTATTCCTTTTACTTTCTCTTGTCTTGACTTGAATTGATTTCACTAGACTCTACTAGAGAGAAAGATCTTCCTTCCTTCCTAGGTAAGCAATTCTTGAAGAAACCATGAAAACGTTATAGGTAATGTACACTGGAGCTGAAAGTATATGGTCAAATGCTGCGTTATATGTGGCTCTTAACAATTCTTCCTCATTGTCAGAGTATTCCTTACTATAAGACTACAAGTAGGTGGGTATCTTATCTCTATATACGTTTATGCTCCTACCATATTAGGAAATTTTTA
>JAAXYV010000996.1:0-10449 GCA_036851875.1 Novacerus sp. FZ-2019
CCCGGGCCCATCATCTATCTGTGCACCTTGACGGGTAGTCAGGGGTTAGTGTACGGAACAATTACTACTACATATGGATGGGTATATTAAAATACAGTTAATAATCTGCAATTGGCCTCAGGCCTGCGCAGGTAATTCCTGATCTAGTTATGGTCAGTCAGTCAGTCCCACAAAATACAATACAGTTAATGATGATTTATTCAGAAAAAATACCAATTTTAGCACAAAAATCCAATGAATTTTTCATCCTAAAAATAAATGGAAATGTTTTTGTTAAAAATTGAGTAGAAAGTGTGAACTGAACTGATATATTTAATGACATCATTGCAATTGCTTATGCAATAATACTGTATTACAAATATCTTGCTAGTAGGAATGTGATGTCACCAATTGATAAGATCGTCGTCTTCCGAATTTTTTTGTTTACAGCTAACACCAGTAGAACACATTTTGAGCCTACCCATTTAAGTTTCAACTAGTGAAGACAGAGAAAAAGTATATAGCTTTCTGTAATTTATTTCCTGAGTTTTTCGGTTATATTGCAGCTTTGTTTTGCTCTTGCTTTAATATGATATCTTAGCAATGATCCCGTGCCCAGAAATTCATACCACAATTAAATTCAGATCATGTTCTTCTCATATGTTAGAATATACAGAAGGGATCATGAAAACTACATTTGTAACCAACATTGTCGCAACATGTTCTCTTACGCAATCCATAATTCCACACGTGTATGTAGCATTCTGGTACTAAAAATGATTAAATTGCTGGGATTCCAAGCAAACCACATTCAGTTGCTTTATTTTATTTTGTCTTACTGTGGTAGGTTGCTTGACGAACGAAACGTAAGGTACGTGACCCGCATGCATTGCAGAACTTTGGTTCAGGTGTGTGCCTAAGTTACGTTATAAGTCTAATTCCACACAAGACCTTAGCGTAGCTCATATGTATCCATTTCAACACAATAGAAAATATTTCCTCTTATTAGAGTTGTTGTATTTCCGGTATTTAATATGAAGCTTATGCTATTTTCGTTTACTTTTTAGGTATCTACCTTGCTAAAATTAAGAAAAATGACAATTTCTGCATTCTTAAAATAAATAAGGATTGCGGAAAATGCAAAGAAGTTACTAACTACATGACTTGACTAAATAATAAAGCCTACAATTCCTTATCCTGTTTCATCATTTATGTTTCTTTTTCAGAGTTAGAAATATATGGACCCAATGTGCGACTAGGTCTCACTGTATTAAATACATACTTATTTGACAATAAAATAATCAGAAGTATTCTATTCTTTTTTCTGTAACGACTAAATACATATATGAATAGGAAAACCTGAATCAAGACAATCTGAATATTTGTTGCTTCTGTTTGTAAAATTTGGGGAGCCGACTGACCCTCTAGAGCACTTGAATTAGACTGTGTACAAATAAAAATAAAAAACCTCTGATCTGTCTTGAAGTCAATTCTGAGTGGGAGGATTTGCGTAAAATGCAAATAATGCCTAGCAGAGAAGACTAGCTCCTACATAAACTAGAGTTTGTGGTCCACTCAGTTGTATGTCACCTTGGCCTCTATCTGATCAACCATATGTGCTGGAGAAACGAGAAAGAAATTTCTGTGAAATTAGAACGTAGAAAATCCACCTTCAAAAGAGACGGGAACATTAAATCTCTTTCTTCTTTTGTACCCTTTTACTTCAATTTAGACCTTCAAAAAGCAATAACCTACTCATCAATTTGTATGGCTCATAATCTCTAGAGTCGTCGTAAACCAGTAGTCCTCATTTTCAGTGCATCATTAATAAAATGGAAATTCAAAAGAAATAGAAATGTGATGTTAAGTTAAAATAACCATGAAAGTTTTGATGCTCTCACATCAATAAAATGTGAAGTATCTAATTAAACAACACATTCAAATATTTCCCTCTCCGCCCCCAAATTTGAATAGAACTCTACTTTATATGAGTGCTTTTATTGTTTGAAACCTATATATATTCTTTTCGTACATATGTAAGAACTATAAAATCTATTAAATGAAGTTATTGCTGTGTGTCGTATAATGTGGTATCACATCTAAATATAAACCGCAGTAAATTATACTTGCATAAAAGAGAAAGCAATGAGAAAATTGAAGTGCATAATAAGAAGATCCAGCAAGCTAAAGTGTACACGAAATTATGACCTGCTATGAAATCCCACAGACAGTTAAGCACAGCATGATTACTTTCCAGAAAAGCGTCATTCAATGCCAAACTGTAATTTCTCTCGTCGAGTTGAGTATTATTCCTTGTAATAGGTACTTGGCGTGGTTTCCGTCGCACATACATTTAATGCCTTCTTGCACCTTGAGTACTTTGAAAACGACAGGGAAATTAAACACCAAGGGATTGAGAGAAATTGAAGAAGATAGAGTACGTAATGAAAATGTACTCGCCTTTCACACAGAGAAATAGATAGAGGATGTGTATAAGAAGAGAGTAGGAGAAAGTGCATGCATTTGAGAGAGAGAGAGAAAAGGGTATCTTGGGCAGTGAGCTCAAGATCAATGTCAAGACTCGCATATATTCTATAGAATCGCATTAATGCAACCATTCCATTTTCTCATTGGCACGCTGTATATATATATATATACCTATATATATTTATACATAGAGTCTATATTCATGTGGGATATATAAACTAACAAGTGAAAGCATAGCCTATGTGTCAGTTGCAATTTCGTGAGGCGAATATAATTTCTTACAAACATTGAATACACTATCTTCTCAGAATTGAGTTAGAGACAGTGACAAAGACGGAGACTCTGGAAGAGGTATGCGAGACCCCTTATTACTCCATTGGTAAATAAACCCTAGTATACTTTAGTCAACTCATCTCTCCATTATTACATAGAGTAAACTTAAGCTCATAGTATGAACTTGCATAAGGATCTAGGATCCATAATATATTACTTATAGCCTAGTCGGCATTTCACATGACTTCATTTTGTCCTTGCTGTCATAAGTAGTTTATATTTTGCTTCTCTCTGTGTGTATAACATGTATATAGATAGGTACACCCATAACTTCGAATGGTCGAATGCTTCCGAGTCTCTGGTGAATGGTGTATGGCATATAGGTCAGCTCCATACATTTGGATTAACAATTTTAATATAATTATAAGAAGGAACCAAACCAACATATGTACAGTATTTGTAGACTATCTTATTATTTTTGTCACTGAACATGATATGATTCTAATAAGATTTTTCTGTGGTAGCCTCTGATGCATTTTTTCTCCTCACTAATTCTGAAGGTCAAATTTGGTGGGTGAGAGACTTGAAGTTATGTAATAAATGTGAATACAAATTTGTCCCTTGATAGCTTGAGTTGAAAGATTGTGCTAAGAGTTGGTTGACAATTTAGTTTTCCATGAGTTAAATTGGGTATATGTCATTCTTCATATTGCCCAATGAAATGGAAAATAGAAAACGTAATATGAAAGGGTTCCCACAAATCATGGGTTGAGAGTAATTCAAGAATATATAGTTGACAATATATCATTGGATTTTTTTCTAACTCATAGAAGCATTGAATAAGGGTATAATATATATTGGTTCGATAGCCTATACACCATGGATCTGATGTTAAGAACAGACAAAGTCTACCCACATTGAGAAACTTCGTAGAGTATGTTTTCTAATGTTATATTGCCTTATTGCTACTGACTTGGAAAGTATAGGATGAACGTCTACAGTCTACTACAGTATTGTATAAAGTTAGAGCGATATAATCATATTTGTACTATGGTATAGCTTAGGCATATGGAGGTCAGGTAGATAATAATACAGAATTTATTATCAAGTGACAATTCATATGGTAAAGAATGTTTTTCTTCACTTTAATACTTTAGGGAACCAAGCCATGTTTGGTTTCACGTCTGCTGTAAGCATTGAGTGGACAGAATTATCGTGGGGAAAAGATTGGTTTGCAAATATTAGCAATAGAATTCGTCTTACGTAATCCTTACAGGCATAATTATATTAACCTTGAACTTGGAACGTTCAGAGAAAATAGGAATAGAGGACAGAAAACTAGATACAACGTACTAGGGATTTTTACAGAAACTACCCTACTTAAGTAAAGGTGCATGCAGTCAAACGTAAAGTAAAGTATAAGAATGTTTATCTTCAATCCCATTTCCCCCGAAACCTTCAAACTTATACCATAAGTTTTGCAGACAATTTATTTACTATACTTAATACATCGTGAATGATAAATGAATTAATTTTCATATGAGAAAACAAGTTTTCTGAATTTAAAAAGCATATTTTTGGGTGTTCAAATGCATTTTACTTATATAAACTACAATATGTACTGACGGACGATGATGCCGTTTAATTGTTGTTGTCGTTACCACAAATTGAGAACTAAAAAATCAGTTACTATATTTAGTAGTTACCCAAGAATGAAAATCAACAATAGTATTTTAATAGTAAAAAACGATTGTTTTTGGCAAAACTGCGATTGCCAATGAATTTGTTTTTACTTTACAATCATCAATGTACACAATATGTAATCGACAGTGTTTGTCTGAAGAACGAAAAAATCTTAAAAGGAAAGTAATGGTACTACCGCAGCGCAAGTACAATAGTGGCAAAGAAATCAACCGCAGGATGTCATTAATAATCGTAAGCAGTCAGCAACGTCGGAGCAATAAAAGAAAAAACCACGGAGACAAGTCTGTTGAAATTCAGAGCTTGTTGCAGCTGAACGAAGTGACTGAGCTGTAGTGCGTGAGCTGAATTGATGAGCAAAGTAAGTAACCAGGGGGAAAATTTCCGAACGAATCTTTCATACATACATCATTAAGTCTCAGTCTCGTCTCAATGTAGATTTTGGGCAAGTGGTACTAGAGGTTTATTTGCTTCACACTTCACAGTTTATCTGCCCACACTAACTTCAAGATGTATGCTGATGTAGTTAGTAGTTATAGTGCCATGTTACTTTAGCAAATAGGTAATATTCGTCATCTTCTGTCCACTCCTATATAAGTTAGACATAGTTTAGTACCTACAGTTTAACTTACATATAATTTTGAAGACTTCACTAAAATACGCTATCCTCCGATGCCGGAGTAGCTGCCTGTTTGCTCTTATGCTCGTTTCTTTTTTACGGCGTTTTTGGTGTCGATTGTACCTCGAGATATTTGTTTCCTTGTATCTTTAGGTTTTTCGTTCTAGTGCGTCATCTGTTGGTGAGGAGACTTGTCCAGAAAGTGATCTGATGTACCAAGAATAGGCTAATTATAAAAAACTCTTGAGACACGTCGCTATAGATGTTTATAGATTTCATAGAAAAGTATCCGAGAGAAACTATTGTCTCTATGGCTACGTAGCATCTTCGAAACCCGGCTTCGTTGCAAGCAGGCTTGATTGTTTTAGTATTTTAGGTTGTGGAAGTCTAAAAAATTCGTTTCTCATATTTCCTTCATAATTTTCGAAATTGAAGTAGTCGGACAACAGGCGAACTTTAACGCTGTTAAACTTGTTTTTTCTTTTGTATTTTATTTTTCAAGTTTCTGGTAGTCGGCGATCTTCTGGAAGCCGGTATAGAGTGAATGAAGAATTTTTACAGCAATTTTTGAATTCAGATACCGAATACAATAAAAATAAGAAACGACAGCAATACAATTAAGTAGACTAAAGTAATTATAAGGAAAAGGATAGAAATCTCGGGAATTCATATTATGCGTAAACAAACATCTGCCAATTATATGATTTTCATTCATTTCTAAATTTTGAAGGGGTATCAATTATTTAAATATATTTGGCTTTACGACTTGCATTCCAGTCAGCAAATTTTAGAACTCATACCTCTAATTTTTTAGTACTTCTGCATAAAACGGGTGACAGTTTCGTAGAAATGGAAAAAAGTATGTCTTCTACTTTCCTCCAACCGAAGAGAGAATTAATATGACAAAAATGTATTTGCTTCTTTTTCCAGAAAAAATAGTAACGAGAATAACCGTAATCCATTTCTCCCTGAGGTTGGACTGAGTACTTCAGTGACAGCCTGTGACAGCAATTTCTTTCCACTATTATATACATGGTTGCCAGCGGTAGCACGGCATCATCTATACAAATTTATATAAATACAATACCATACAATACAACGATGACATTTGTTTCAGATCGTATTTTTATCCCCATGGGTACTCTTTGTTATTCTGTAAATGTATGATGCATTATGGTTTAAAGTATTAAGTACACTTCACAGGGGTTATATGATGCAAAACTATATCGTTATATACAAGGCTGTCCGCTGTCTAATGTTCTATAAGGTTTTCTTTTTGCTAAAGAGATTTTGCGGAACTTACAAGTTCGAAAATCGGAATACTTTCCAGCTATCCCTTCTGTAGTTTAGAATAAAGGGTTTAGTCATAGTTTTTTGTCTTTCATGAACTGCAAAAGAAGGACAAAGTCAATTCAGCTAAACTTCAAGTGTCAGTCATGACTTTCCTCACTTAATCTCAATTCAAAATTGAACAACTTGCAAAATTATATGCATACGTCTTTTTCTTTCCCTAGATTCTTCTTGCCCTCTTTCCAGTATGTCTAGCTCTGTACACATTATAAATGTGTTTATACGCTAAGTACTAGGCTGAGTAAATCCTCGTTTCGCTCTACTTTGTAACTTCCTCTCTTCCTGTGCTCTGCATGCTTTCACAACAAAGTCCATATTGAATGGTGCAAAAGCCCAAAATAGTAGACCATGTATATACAAATTTGCTACTACTTATGCAGTTCATGTTTATATACCATAGGTATTATAAGCTGTATTAAATGCATTGTGAGGCGAAACATTTTTAAATCTCCCTAGAGCATTCATCGTTAAATCAAAATTTCCATAATGTCATAAGGGAGTTAATACTGTTTGACTATACCCAAATATTAACTTGTCCAAACATTGGACGAATTTCAGTCTCGTTTGAATATTCTACAAATTAAACAATGTGAACCAAACACCAAGACACACACAAGTGAACTTACAAATCGAATTATCAAATAGTGTGAAGTCACATATCTTGTCACATGCTGACGTAGCTGATACTCCATTGGTTGTCAAATCAAGAGGATTTAATTACGATAATGTGGTAATGCATACACAAACAGATAGTCCGAAAATAGCCAAAAGGAAACCATGTAAAACAGTATATATAGAATAATCAGTGTGTCGTGAAAAGATGTATCATGGAAATAAAAGGAATAAAACAATGCATCAGAAACTGTATGAATATCTGAATACCGTATTTATTTATATAAAAAAAAAGTCCCGCCTGTCGCCAAACCACCACTTTTCTACCCGGCCTACATTCGAGACTTGGTCTGTTTTTAAACTAGCCATTTTTGCAGCAAATGTACCTAATTGATTTTATTCCCGGTAAAGATGCTACGCTACATGCCAGCATCTTTACACATGCCTGCTTTTGAGACCGGCTGGTATTCAAGACCCGGTTTGTCCCCAAATTACCACCTTTTTCCTCCGGCTTACATTTGAGACCGGCTTTAACTGGAATAAATGCGGTGTGTAAATATGGAGATGTAGACTAATTACTTGACAGTGAAGTCACAGAGCAGACATGTAGCAATATCTATATTGTAGATTCAGTCTGGCTCACTGGGTCATTCAAACTTGCTTTGTTTGTTCATATCACTGGTGTTTTGATGGATTAATGTAATCTAACAAGCTTAAAATAAAGTAAGTTAACTCAAATTGACTTGACTTTCATGGTTTTGGTTGAATAGAACGCAGACTATCATGGACGCACGCTAACTTTGTAAGTAATAAAGTTAAACTATGTCCCAGTGAATTCAGAAGTTATAAGGCCATTGCCTCCATTCTCTTAGGGTTTCCCTCCTTCATTTTCTTGTTCCTGTCATGATTTGAGTTTAGTAGTTGATTTGATAACTAAAGTAAAGTGGAGTAAACCTTTCTGTCTGCTGCAGCTTTCGGTCCTCTCTCCATTTCTGTCTTCCTTACTTCCGTGGCTCGTTCGTTCTATCCGCATTCATTCGTGTATCGTGGTGGGTCATATTCTATTGTCTTACACACACTATATGAAAGTTACTATACAGAATTTTTGTCAGCAAGAGAATTGAACAAGAACCATATAAAGAATAAGCAAATATATTGAATGAACGTCTATAATGGAAGCCAATGAGACAGATAGGAATTATGATAGGATAAGAATAGAACTGCAGAATACTGGGGTCCATAGCGAAACTCATAAAATATATCACAATCAAGGAGAATTGCAAAGGAAATGAAACGACGTGAAAGTGAAGTGAACTTCCTATGCTAAGAGAAAGCAATATGGAAAGGAAAGTAGACAAAGGAAATACAGAAATTGATGGAATAAGGAAAGCAAGAAAATTAAATGCAGAAGATGGAGTTGAGTTGGGAGAGGAAACTGGTTTCTGTAGAGCAGAAATAAGTTACCTTTTTGAGGCTCCTGGTCTGGTCTGGTCGTCTGATCGGCTGATCTGTAGAGATAATTACAGATGATTTGGGATTACTTGCATTTTGGTTGTTTTGGTCGGTCTCTCGGTTCGTCTCGTTCGTTGGTTTACTTAACTTTCTGGAGTATTATTGGAGTGCATTGCCCTAACCCTACATTGTGTATTGGTTTCCTACATCACTCCACTATATACGCATGCTATATTCTAACCTATCTGTATTTGCTATGAAGTTCTAGCAAGTTAACTTCCTATTATATGGAGTACTCGGACTGAACTTACGTGTAGCACAGAAATCCATAGATTTAGTTTTTCCTATCCCATTATATCTTCCGGAATATAATACATTTGTGTGTCTACACTTGTGTACATAGGAAGGACATCACTTTATAGATATAATCCTGAGCCTATACATCTTTGTAGATTAAAATTTAATAAAAGCTGACCAATGGGAAATACAAGACTAGTTTTTGATTTCCCAATTTTGGCTACAATACAACTGTGAGTAAATAAAAGTCAATAGAACAAAAATAATTTATATAATTCCTTCTCCTTTGGTGCTAGAGTAAAAAATATACACGCATGGTACATATGAGCTTAAACATTTGACCAATTGCAGTAATCAAATCACTGTAAGTGTTTTGGAATTGAAACAGAGTGATTGATGTTCGTTTTGATTTTTTACAGTGTTTTCTATAGTAAATCAACTCTAGCTCTGCTTGACTAAAATTAACTGTAGCTCTGCTTGACTAATTGAATTAATTCTGCAGGATACGTTTAAAGTATGCACACACACAGTTAGATGCTATACCAGTCTGATACATATAGAATACTAAGAAGTTGTGGCAGCTATAAATTTCAAGCAAATACTTCCTCGTTTTCAATAACATAATGTGTTATCAGCACATCATCAGGTTATGATTTGTTTTAATCTCATAGTATCACCATAAATCATAACCAATAATAGCAAGTTAAGTCAAATCATGGATATTTCACTCTCCACAGTCTCAGAGTTACTTGACTCAGAGTGCAAATCGTAGTTACTTCATTTCATGCCTTAGAGTTGTTGGATCAGGAAATTGTGATGGGGAAAACAACAGAAGTTGATTTGATTTTATGAAACTTGTGAGCATGAAGCTACAAAATAAGTTTGCGACCATTTACGACTAAGTAAAAAGTATGAACAGAGGAGGTCGTTTAGGAAAAGAAAAAGTTAAATCCTGGCTTGTGTCACTTGCAACACTACATAATTTAAGGACCTGCCGTAGTAGCGACCTATATTTGTCTTAAGGTATGTGATGTAATGTGGATAAACTTTATCCATAGATAAAGTTTATCCACATCACTTTTTCACATCACTACAAAATTTTTGTCTGTGGCTTTATAAGCTCTAATAGCCAAGAAGGCAAGCCACAGACAAAAAATTTGGTACACTTTGCTATAGTTGTCGTTGTCACGTCATACATACATAGTATCCGTACGTGCTGTGCTGTGCAGTCACATTATAGAGATAATAGAAAAGAAATAGATTTAGTTAGGTCACTTACTTACTGCATGATGTTAGAGTTACATGTTTGTTCCGTGGTAGCAGGGGATAAATTCCATGCCTACGTATCCAATTCAGCAGAAAGCAAAGTAAAGGTGAAAGTTCCATAAAATTCATACATACGAGAAAATTCCAGCTAAATCCATGAGTGCGGAAGTCTTCCGACACTGGCTTTTAGTGTTGTCGAGACAGTCGACTCCAGTTGCATTACTGACACAACTCTCCCTGACTCATGAGTTCACTTTGCTCTGGTCATCTGGACTTGTCGATGTAGTGGGATTTGGATATAAGCAACTTGGAGGTTGCAACTACAGTCTATAATATATATATATATATATATACTACACAAACTACAGACCATTTATTCTTGCTGTTTGAACTTCTATAATAGTGCGAGTATA
>JAAXYV010000997.1:0-10447 GCA_036851875.1 Novacerus sp. FZ-2019
AACAATTTTTCCTCTCTTCTCATTCAAATGAGCTTTTGAATACGACCAAATTGTTTTATTTCATTCAACCACTCTGCTCTATTATACACACTGAAACTCTTCTCTTACACACTTGACTTGGCAATGACTGCATATTTATTTGTAGCATAAATTTAATTTCATACCAGTGAAGTGGCAATTTCAATGTATATTGTATATCGCTATGGGGTTTTAGGGGGAAAGACGGGGTAGAAAATTACTCCTAAACGTAGCTTAGAACACCATAAGCACACACATATCCCTATACTCAGGCTGAGCTTAGAATCTAGTATATAATATTTTTTGCTCATAACATATCGTAAATTAAAATACAACTGTGCTGCATTGTAGTGCAGTCAACGAAGTCAAGTAAAGTCAAGTGAAACCAAAGCCACCAACTTAAGTCAAGCCCAACCAAACGCAGCCAAGCCAAGTTAAGTTAAGGCATGCATGAAAGGATGCATAGTATCGCAGTAAAAAGTTAAGCTGTACTACTCTACCCGGAAAAATACTGCCAAACGCGAAGAATGAAAAACTCTACCCGGAAAAATAATGCCAAACGCGAAGAATGAAAAGTAAATTTGTTTCACCACATTTCAACCCTAAATTATCATCCTCCACAGAGAAACTTTCCATGCTATTTTAACTTCACAACTTTCCTTTTGTCTCTCTCTCTCTCTCTTTCTTACTTTCTCTTCCTTTCTCTTATATGTATAAGTATACACAAATATATAGGAAAAGTTAAAACTTTCACTTTGGAAGAGTGAGCAACTTTACTTTACCTCACTTTGCTCTTCTTAGAAAATATATGTATATATGTATGTATATAGGAAGGAAGGATATATACATGCATGCACCCATACTTGTTCAATTCAACATCCATATATACAAAGTCAGCCGACTTCTGCTCTCGTCTTTTAACTTCTCCTCAGTTTTTCTCTTTCCTCTTTCTAACCAAACCAGCCAGTCAACTTACTTTACTTAACTTTACTTTACTTCACTTCACTTCACTTGACGACAAGGACAGAGGGAAAAGTGAAGTGAACTAAAGAGAGAAGCAAAAGCAAGACCAAAAACTACGGATACGCTTTGAAGGAGTCTTCCCTTCCATGTTACATCTTCCCCTGTACTTTCTTTCTTTTATTCTTGTTCTGTTCAATTCGATTGCATAGCTACAAGTTCTTCTAAACTTCTTCAGTTCAATGTATACTTATATGTTTTGTGAAGTATAACTCTCTGACTCTGACTACATGCTTATATTTCTTTCTATACACTTCCCGCACTTGTCTTGTCTTGTCTTCCTTCCACTTCTCTAGTGTAGTCTAGTATGTACCTATGCTCTGTTCTTGTCAAGCTATTCAATGGCATGCTATATCGTTCAAGTATGCACGTCCAAAGAAGCCTGTATAGAACTTTGACTTGAGTAAGTATAGAAAGGGAGGAGAGAGCAATAATACTCCTGAAAATAATGATGCGGAACATTTCTCCCTGTGAAAACTTTCTCCCAAGAAACATCAATCAAGCATTTTATCATCTTCCAAACGAACTTCCTTTCCCCCTCCTTTCACGAATTGGGCTTCTTCGTCTGTCTGCTATTCAGACTGACTTATTTTTTTCACTTCCTTACGACTTGACTTGGGTGCTGTGGATGTATGTTGGAAAGCAAGGCGAGTTAAGTCAGCTCAAAGCATCCAATTCTGTTCGGTTCAGTGCAAAGTGAAATGACAAGCACAAGTTTCTTATTTAGAAATTCACTGAACTAAAGAACAAATGTAAAGTACATACTACATATAGTTGCTCCTAGTTTTCAAATTATTCTTAACTCTTTTGACTTTCACTAACTTTCTTTCCACTTTCTATTTCATATCAGAAAGTACATATTCTAACTTTCACTTCACTTTCATATTTGCTAATTTATACTTCCTTTCCATCCTTTGGACAAAGATCAATAAAATGGATTCTAAAAGTACTTCTAAATCATACACTCAAAGGGTAATAAACTTAATCTTTGGATTGAAGAACTAATATTTTACATACATCAGCCCATATTATTATAATTTTTGCGGGGCATAATTATCCTCTTTTATTTTCTATCCTCATATTCAACATTTAAAATACATACCATACAAACATACATATGTGGGCTAAAAATAGCAGACTTTACTGCACTGTGTAGGATTGTAAGCTAGTATAATATCTGATAGTTAAGAATGGAAGTATATTATTAGTAATACCAACACAGCACACTTAGCTTGACTTGACTATTGCCAAGATACATAGAGAACACAAAGAGTACATATCTATAGCAAACAGAAGCACGGACATAAATATTAAGTTCGCTCAATATTTGCTGTAAGCTATAGGCATGTCCTCCACTCTACTATTACTGTCACCAAAACTTCGGGCTTTGTTATTTATTAGTTTGATTTCGAGTCCAAGACTAGCATGAATATGAATAGTAGGTATCCCCTCTAAGTTTGTCAGCAACCCAGCCCAGCTACAAAACTGTTGACAGAGAAGGTCCATATACTCTATAATATTCTTCCATTCATTTTTTGCACTTACATATAGTGTCTAGAACATTGTGTGTATGTATTGGGTTATATACTATGGGACAGAACAGAACATGTTCTGGTGAGCGTATTGTATTTCTTACCTATGGCAAGCCAAGCTCACATATTATACACATCAGCTCAACCAACACCAACGAAACCAACTAGAACTCTTGAGCTCCAAGCACAACTCATTTTATTATTAGTTCAAAACCAGTAGAACCCTACTTTCCCTTTCACAAACAATAACTAAGGACAGACGAAGGGAAGTAATAGATTTTACATGGAATAGCCCATAGCTCAAGAGAATGTCGTGCTGTCGTTACGCCTTTATACTTTGTTACGTTAGATGCTTGGAGTTTATGCTCGGTTCTCTCTCTTTCTTCCCTTTAGTTTATTTCAGTAGTTTGGCTGATGCTGTTGGGCTCAATTTAAGTCTTTGTGAAATGCATGCGGCACTAAAGAAATGCATGGCCAAATATTCTATTGCAGTCTATATCATAATAATTACCACGCCATAATAGTCTGTCTTTCAATATAATGAAACAAGGAAGGCTTTCTCTTTGTTATGAGTCGTTATAAATGAATAAAGGAAGAGGAGATGCAAAAGCTCTTTCACCATCAATACTATAGAGCAAGAGAGAAAGGAAGGATGCAGATTGCAGCAACTAATAATAATAACGCTAAAAGTAATAATTAATAATAGAAGAAAGTATGGAAGCATGTGGAGAGACAAAAGGAAGAGTTTTCCAATTTGGAGTCGATTGCGCCACCACTTAGCTAAGCCATTAGGAAAACTTTAGCCAATTAGTCAGAGTGACAGAGATCTGAAAGCTTATTATGCAGGCTTTGGGTGGTGGTTTGGTTTGGTTTGGATGGTTGAATTTTTCTTACAAGAACGGAATAAGGCTTGGTAGCTTCGATATCTCCTTTCTCGTCCCTCGATATTCTCTTTGCTTTTCCCTTTCATCATATAATCTTCACTTCACATCTGTCTAGTTTCAGTTTGGTTTATTAACTATATATTCTCTCAATTCTTCCTGGATTCAGTTTCACTTGAGTATTAAATATACAATTTATACTTTGTTATTTGACTGCAGAATTTGAGGTAATAGGTAATACATAACTACACTCGTTTGCCGCGTCTCCACTTTATCCGATTATTTTATCTTGAATTGAATTTCTTGCATTCTGAAGATTTATTTAATTCAGTTTCGAATGTGTCTTCCAGTATATATTAAACGGATTAAATATCCTAGCATTATTCTCAGGCATCTACACATTTGGTGGAGAATCTAAATCATCATCAGACATAGAACGTCTCCCTACTTCTTCATGAAATCATGGTATATTGAGTGTAACAGATTGAATAGAAAAATCAAATTACTTTGGTATATTTACTGACAGAGTAATATTTAGTTCATTGACTCGACTCACTGCTGCTTGAGTAATGTAATTTTGTAGCACTCGTTTCTCCCATTATTGATCTACCTTGTTAAAAACGCTTTATATATATCTATCTGACTTATTGCTTCGGGAGTACTAAGAAATATCGCCTTGGATGCATCTGAAACTTTTTCATTTCATAGCACCCAACAACATTTAACAAACCTACTGGGATGCCTAGAAGGTCTTGGTACTATAGCTGGTTCCTCGACATCCCTATTACTTCAAAAATCTAACGCAAAAAGCTCGAATTGAGAAGATATATACTATAATTAAATCGCGTTTTATAGTCAATCAGGCTTCAAGCAGATATTTTTAAGAAATCTAAAATAATAACATTGTACAATCAAAGCACATTTCTATCTCCTGCAATAGAGTCTCTTTTCAATTTAACTAAAAATCATGAAATTTCTGGACACGAAAAATCGAATCAATAATATTAAAGAGTTGAACTGCACTAACCAATTTCAACTCTAACTGGAGCACAAAATTGACCAGAAAAAGGTTTGATTTATTTAATTCGTGTTTCATTTTTAATAACGTTTCTCTTCTTGTTTGACAAGAAACATATTGACCTAATAAATAATTTCTATCTGTCCTCTTATACGTAGTGGTGACTTTATACAATCCAAATACGATGATAACACGAATGTTTGTAGAAACGTGTAATTCATATAGGACAGTCAATGTCTTATTCCTACAGTATTTAGACTGTTTATTGGCAAAAGTAATTTCAGGTTAGAATTCAATATCCACCTAATTCAATTCCGGCATTAAATACACAAATGTGCCATAGGTACATGTTTCCGCACATTTGTTTAATCCACTTTACCACGATAGAAGATAAATAAACCGGGTTCATAATAAAGTTTACCTTACACGTCATTCAAAAATATATGATGTTTAATAACTGATACTTTGATTGCTGTCGTCCTAGTTTTCTAGGCGGGCGATAGTTTACCTTAATTGTACATTCCATTCCCGAGAAATACGGTTTACAATATAGTGACACTCGATTTCCTTTTATACTTACAAGGAAACATCACAACATGTAAATGTGTAAATAAAGAGAATTACCATTTCTGACTACATCAACTGCTCTGATTATCAATATGTTTAAATGAGGAGACGTATCATTTCCTAGAAACGTATTCAAAAATGCATGGAGTTAAAATCAGTGTTTGAGTGATGACAGTTAAAACTGTACATCCGATTTCAAAACTGTATAAGCAAGCTAATTTGTTATAGCAAATGAATTTATGGAATTCAGATTTTTTAATATTTCCAAATTAGAAGGGTACCTTCCCACATTTTGATCATCTTAAATGTATTTCTCCTCAAGAAAATCTCAATATTTGATAAATTCAGGGTGAGCAAACTTCTATGATGATTGGTTTCCGACGCTTGCCAACACCAATTATGAACCATCTGCTTACAATAAATCAGAGTAATAATAGTAATCAAATGTTTCAAAATTGATATTTGCTGGCACAGGAAACCAAGCAAGACAAAAGTTCACATTGGATTTTTCAAAGTTTCAGATTTTTTACGAAAAACGAGTAGAAAGGAAGTGGGGGAAGGACCCTTATCCATATATATACTTTGAAAATATACAAAAAATACTGAAATCAGAAACGTATTTACTACAAAAAATGAAGAAAAAAATTAAGTTGCTCATGCGCAACACTTATAAAAAATTGATGTACGGTTTAAACTCTTTCAGTAGTTAATCATTGATGTATAAGCTCTTTATTATTAACTTTAACTCTATCTACGCTCCAATTTAATGAATATATTTCCCTGAAATGATTTTTCCAGTCAAATTTGAGCATATTAGTAATCAGTAAGGTCGACATGAAAAGTTATTATCGTTCGACAAGCCCATTGACACGTCGTCAACAATTGTTAGACATGTATTTATACTGTCTGGGCCATCCTGCGTAATATATTTTGCCCCATGCTTAAAGTGAGCTATATATTTTGTAAAGTATGTACAAGAAAGCTGACATCGAGATTCTTCAGAGCGTCTTCATAGCGGAGGAAAAGTTTCCTCACCAAATTTTCACAACAAGCAAACAAAAGGTCCTCCCTTGTTACGTGCTTCCTTACTTTCTAAATTTTTCCAAGACAAAAAAAGGCTCTCACTTTCGAAAGTTTCCTTACTTGTTCCGTGCTTTCTCACTCCTTTCTTTCTCACTTCCTAAATCTTTCCAACAAGCAAAGAAATGCCCTCACTTTCAATAGTTTTTCTCGCTTGTCCTCTGATCCTCGTTTCTTTTATTCTTCACTTCCTAACTCTTTCCAACAAGAAAAAAAGGTCCTCACTTGCAATAGTTTTCCTCGTGTCTGTTTACCTCACTTCGTAAATTTTTCCAACAAGCCAAAAAGGAACATCACTTTCAAACGTTTCCTTACTCTAAATTTTTAACACAATCCTTCTATACACTCCATTCTACAAATTATTTCCTCATCCCTCTGACTCCATCTCTGGCACCTGGGTACCAGGAGACGAAGGAAACTGAATGTTCGAAAGAAAGGGGCACAAATATACCCTTCTCCTAAACTAGACTATAAATAAACTCTCAAAAGTGAAAACAGAGAGAAAGCAAAATAATATTTTAACCAAACCCCTTAAGCTATCATCACGAAATGGTATTCCCAGCTCAACTCTGAATTTAAATTTAAGTCAACTGTACTAAATAGAAGGAGAACTGTGGCTTGCATTTATGTATATGCCAATACCATATTATGAGGGAAGTGATGAGAGCACATTTACATTATTACATTACAGGTATGCACAAGCTGTAACTCTGAGAAGGAGCGAGGGGTGAAAGTTTCCTTGAGTTTCTGTAGTCATAAAGGAAATGGCATGATTTCATTCCATATTTAGATTACATTATCACATTTCATTTCATTTCTAATAGCACTTATACGTTAGCTTCTCCCTACTTCCTTTTATACGCCTATGTTTAACCTTTCCTCCCCATAAGTAGTAGTTGCGAAATCAGTATTTCATTTTCGTATAAACTCACTTTCACCTCAACTGTATTTTCCACTCCAATTTATGGCAGTTATTTAAGGAGTAAATTAGACGTACAAATTACAACACACAACTAAACCCAACCTACATGCCCAGTAATCAACCTTAATAGTGTAACGGTGTCGAAACTTTAAACACATTTACAATTTTCATGTAGCTCTAGTTGCAACACCTCAAATGCGAAAATTCTCATTTCCTTTCCGATTGACACTACTGGGTTATTAAATGATGATTAGTGATCATTTTCTCCAAAATACAATTTCCGGGAATTCAAAGTAGCATTCTAATATATTTCATCGCATTTAGACTAATACTTACAACGTGCATATTTAACAGCCCATGAACTTACAAACAACGAATACTTAATTTAAAGTGCCATCGCTGTCAGAATTTGCTGTATATAGAATTCAAATTGGATTCGGAAAATGTCTTGTTTACGGGGCTGTTCATTTTCTATTTTAATTCAAAGCAGGGCCACAACGAACAAGCAGTGCAAGGAATCCACAGTGGGTGAAGAAACGAACCTTCGTTCACAGTGATGCAGCTTTATGCACTTCATTTGACACAAATGGTAAAAATATATTTCATGCACCAAACTTGATTCGGGATTAGAAGTACAATACAGGAGATAAATAGAAAGTATTGCTTGCACAGCACAGTTATGTTCTCCATTCACCAAAAAGGTAAGCATTTATTGTGATGAAAGTAAACAGACTTTAAAGACATTAGTGTTCTTCTTTATCCTCACTAATCAAGGCAGTGGCAAAATCAATAATATTACATTCATTATTATGTACATGTCATTTAAGCCCGCTGTCTGCATTACATGCATTTGTTAAACTTGCAATCCCAACCTTCACATAACTTCTGAACCAAAATAACCTATCGTAGTTTAAAACAATATAATCCATTCAACTAAGTGTTTGTTGGTCCAAAGTATTTACCAGTTTTTTTTTACATAGCTACTAATGATTCTATTGTAGTCTTCGAGGCAAATTAATTTTCAAGACCTCATTATATTTACAGAATATTTAAAATAAAAAAAAAAACTCTTTCAAACATGTCAAATTGTCCCTATCAATGTTTCGAAATAATTATTAGTACATAATTTCGGGGTAACAAAAATATTACAGCAGGAATTTGCCATAGTTTTAAAACTCAGACGTCAAAATGTAACATGTTTAAAAAGTTTACACATTTGTCAATCAGACATAACTTCATTAAATATCCCTTAATACTTCGGGCTACCTTGCCAATCTACTGTGCTATATAATCGAATTCAGTTTAATCATTCATGCACATATTGCCATATCATAAGATTTACAAATTCAACAAATAAACTGCTCACTATAATAAATAATTCCAACACTAACGTATTCATGGCACCTTAATTTCAACTAAATAATCTACTTCTTGGGACTAGTGCCAAGTCAAGTCATTAAAACTCATGCTTCGCTGCCCTGAATTAGAAATGAATTCAGCTCTCGTGGACTGCAATTCTTCATAATTAGCAATTCCTTTTCTTTTTCAATTTCTTAATTCAACAAAAGCATTCTGGAGCACATATGTGTTCTTTTATAGCATGCTCTAAATTGCCGTTTTCCTCATGGTAAAACAAGGAAGAAAGAAAAGTAAATTATAAAGTAATTCAATGAATTCATCATGGGATGTACCTAAAATGTCCCGTCTCTTCTTACTAATACAGCTACTACATACACTAATTCGATTATTTTCATTCTAGACTAGCCTATCTGTGCGCTATTCATCGCATGACCTCTCAACCCAGTCGCCATCGGGTTATGTCTAGACCAACAGAATTTTTTTACATGCCCCCCAACAGATTGCATATTCTATCTAATTTAATTTCAACGTCTGGTCTGCCATAAGCTTCTACCGCTTGCTTGACTTGGCTCAGGCTTGTTTCAACCCTTTGCTATGATTTCCCTTTATCTCTGGGTCTATCTGTCATCGGCCTAATTCAGGGATCCTTCAGTAAACGAAGAACCTATATACTCACCTTGGATTTTATGTTCATTTGAAATCAGAGGGAAAACCTTTTTATATAAGTAAGTCAGTCAGCCCATCCCGCAGCCCGCCTATTCATAATAAATAAAAGCATTCTCCAAAACTAGTCCATTCCAGAAATTTCAGTCCATCTAAGCATCAAAGGCCGAATAAAGATTCATACTCTACTTACTTCAGGTACTTTATATCACTATCTACAGAAAATTCGAGGAAGTAAAAGCCTTTCAGTGAGTATGTAGTACGTATTCGAATTCCAGTAATACTACGTAATGTAATGCTTACATTAAATTTCTAAATGTATTCGGGAGAAAGAGACGCTATTTATTTTACGTCGGCTGTCTCATGTCCTCGTCCTTCCTATACTTTTACTTTAGCTCTGGGTGCTTGTTCTTTCTTGCTTCTTTCATTCACGTACTATGTATCTAATCCTAATGTAATGTAATGAAAATGTAATACTGTCACTGGACGATAACAAACTCAAAGAAATTGCTTCTTTCAACCCTTAGCTTCAACTATACATTCTATCTCAGTACTTTTACTTTCGAGGATATATTATATAAGAGGCGACTAGGCAAAAGTAGATATGCCAACGGAGTCAAGAGAAAGGCAAAGCTCACAAGTCACAACACACTAACAACTTCAAGCTAACCTACATAGATAGTTCACCCTAGAGATACCTGTCATGTCAAGCCCTGGGAAAAAGGGATACTATCACTTCCATCCTATCCGCATTACTACTTAGGTCCGCATTACTACTTAGGTAGGTATATATCCATCTGAATTCCTAAAACTTTCTTCAGTAAAAATACTACCTTGTACTTTGGCTTGGGGTGACTGTATAGTATAAAGTACATAGATAGCCCAAGACCTTTATGGATAGATATGTGACTTATGAAGTCGTCCAAATCCAATCATTCCAACCAAGGCAAGCCAATAAGAAATGAAAGGCTGCAGTAAAAGGAAAAAAGAAAAGACTCAAGCACCAAAATAATATGGTTTGGGTTAAGTTCTGTTTAGACACCGTTGGAAGTTATAGTTAGTTGCCTACTCACTTACTTACTTGGTTGGGCTCAGACTTGACTTGACTTGACTTGACTTAACTTAACTTTTCTATTCCTTCCTTCCTCTTAAAATGTACTCTAATAATTTGTTCAGAGAACGACACGACAGATCAGAATCTTTAGAGTTGGATTCTCACAATATATTACTTGGACTTTTGGAACCACCCAATATGCTTTCTCCTTCTTTCTATTATATTTGTTCCCGGCTTGACTTTCCTTGCTTTCTGTGCTTTCGTGGTTGATGTAGAAAGTCGTTTACTTTTTCTCCCACAAATATACAGTACTTCACTATGACTTGGTATATA
>JAAXYV010000999.1:0-10436 GCA_036851875.1 Novacerus sp. FZ-2019
AGCAGTTGGAATATTGGAAAATATATAGTATCAAAGAAGGAACGTAAAAGAAATAAGGACAGATAAACTACCTACCAATACTGAACTTATTTTAGTAACTGAAAGTTTGAAAACTATGAGCTTACTTGACATGTAAATTTGGATTGGAATTGGTAGTATTTATATCAGTGTTCTTGTTGGCAGGAATAGTTTCAAGAACAAGAACATCTTGCCCATGCTCCTGGAGTCGAACTGTATTAGCTTCTACATCTCTTAGAATTCTTTTAAAGTCATCCTTATCCACCCGGAGAAACTGACAATCCTCCTCTCGTGAAACTATCGTTGCTGCTCTAAGGAACACAATAAAAGCAAATTTACCGTAAGAGATGAACCATTACGTTGTGCACAGATCATTACATCTGCCGTCTACATTATTGTACATATACTCTGTAGTCGAGTCCTTGGATACGTTTATTTAAGATTGTCACAGTAAGAAACTATAGAACTTTTCCTGTTTGAAAATTATACTGCGAATGAAAACTGAATTAAATGTATTTGTGTACCTACCTATTTATTACCTATGTAAGTGTTTTAATTATTAGTTCATAGCTATGAGATTAAATCGCTAAATGAAAATTTTGAAATCCATACTAAATATCGAAACTATCTTTACGAACAGACTAATCAAATAACTATGAATTTACGTGATAAGTTTTCTGCAAATATTACATGCAGTAGTACTGAGCAGAATAATATTCATTATTACCTTGGAGAGTCATTGACTAATGCAAGATCTCCGAAGTCATCACCCTCACGGAGAACTGTAACGGTCCCTTTTCCACGAATCACAACGTCCACCGATCCTTTTAGAATTATGTACCAGCTTGTGCCTTCATCTCCTTGTTGAAATACTAAATATATTTTTAATATAGATTTGACCTTTAAAATATAATATCTGATAATCAGATTTAGTTTTTTAAATACTACTTTGATAGATTTTATGTTTATTTTGGGGAAAGATTATCAAAAAACAAAAATTAAATAAATGCATTTCCATAATAAAACAAATCGGAAATAATTTCCCATTTATTCATTACGACTCTAGTCAAAAATAAAAGTTGCACATCTTACGTGTAGTTCCCATGTCAGCATGACTCTCAAAAACAATGACTCTCGCCAATTCCCTTTTAACAGAGTTAGACAAATGGGCCAGGGCTTTAATGTGCCATATTTCTTCGTAGATCAATTTCAAATCTTCAGCATTTCTTTCACAGACAGGCTTTCGTAGAGTATCCTGCATAATTGTTTCTTGGTCTTGATCCTCTGAGTACACAAACTTTTCACAGATTTCATCAATTCCTTCGTCCTCATCTTCTGTTTCATCCTGCCCTTTTGTTTTAATGTCTTTCAAGGAAGTTTCTTTCTTGTTTGGAACTGATTCACCAATCCCTTGGGATAATTGTCGACGAAAGTTTTCTGTCTGTTCATCTATAGAGTATTTATAAAAGCTGTATCGGTCCTGAAATGTTGGTTCTATAGCTGAATGTGCTGTAATTCAAATGCAAATTGTTAGGAAGAAAATTCAATGAAAAAATAATTAATTGTACAGATTCAGTATTAGAAATACAATTTGGTATGAGCACAAGCGCTGATACCTTTCAAATCTGAATTCTCTGTAAAGTTTCTTCGTATGACGGTGACAAATTTGAAAATAAAAGCAGTACACATTTTAACCCTTGCTTTAATAAATAAATAATATCAATCTGCAATTAGAAGCTCTCTACTTTTACTTATTTGCCTAAGCGTTGTTACACCTCTGCTGAATACCTACTTGGAAATAATTTAACTACAACGTATTTCATTTCATTGCTCATGTTCTGAATTTCTTTATGGCATGACATTCCATACGTTCTATCCCAAACAGTCAGAATAAATTGATTTCAATATCAGCTAGAGCAAACCACATCCTTCGGAGGACGCATTGTGTTCCGTTTGCATTGAAAAATGTAAGACAGCTCACGTTGTATTCTGCATGATTGCGCATAAACCTTGCTTACGTTTTATTTCAATCTTAAGCTCGTGAGTGAACTATGGTGTAGTACTTATCCACAATCCACACTCATACAGAAAATAAAGAATGACAGAAATCATAATATTAAATTATGGTCAGGTAAGAATAAACACGTTGTTTTTATTTCGTATCATTAACATTCAAGTAGCATGTATTGTTTGCCACTAAAGTATTTAAATTCATATACACTCGAGATTCAAGGTTTTTTTTGTGGTTGTCTATTACAAATATTAAAACGATAAATGAATGGAATCGGAAATGATTCCGAAAATTATGTTCAAATGTTGTATAAGCCTTATTATTGATACTGTCTTTTGCTACAATTCAGTAATGCGTTATTGCATCCAAAATTTTACTAGAAGTATGTAGTTTCCTGCGATTTTAATTCGAAATTTGTTTTAATATGAAATTATAGCCAACAAGTTTGCAATGTTAAACATATTTAAATATATTTGAACTAAACTCCAGTGGTTTATAGAAGTGAAAAACTTAGTATATTCAGTAAAATTGTTTAGCTGAAAATTTTTTTATGCCAATAAATGCCTTTAGAAGACACAATGTTTAATTTTTTTGTGAAACATCCTGCTCAATTACGTTAATGCCCCATATCATTTTGGCATACCACAATGTCATGACCCAAAAGGGCAATTAGTTCCTTCACCACTTTATGAACTGGTACAGGAAACGATTTTACCACTCCGTCATATAGGTGTGTACCCAGAGGATGCTACGGTTTTATTTTTATACCTCTCTCTCACTACTCTGCCGATCGACATTGATGAAACGTAAAACAATTATATTATTTGGAATGGAAATACGAAATACGCAGAACGATCGAGATGAAAATAGTAGCTGCAGAAGGAGCAAATAATATAAATCCTTTCCAGTCAAGTCCTGTACTAGTTGAAGTTGAACTAAAGAGGATGTTGAATTAATATCCATATAGTATAGATATAAATATATATATATATTATTCCCTAGAATTGAATAAACAGACCTGAATGCAAGTAGGACGGAAGAGGAAAGAGAAGAAACCCAAGAAAGCGCAAAGAAAAGATGATTGAAGAAGACGTTCCAATAATAATAAGAATAATACATATAGATGTAGTTATATTAAAGTTATTATACTGATGTATATGGATATAGAGATGGCAAGGGAAAAGTAAGGAATAAGAGCAGAGAAATATGACCAGAAAAAAATGAAGCCAATGCCAGCAAGGACGAATGGGTTGGTTGGCATGGTTGGTTTCGGGTTGACTGTGGTTTACTGTACTCAATTATATTGCATTGTGAAACTTATTTGATTCGTCAACTTTGGCAGAAATGAAGCTAACAGTGAACAATAGCAAGTATTGTACAGAGATATAATAGAAATAAACTATACAAATGGAGCAGTCATGCAAAGATATTGCGTATACAGATAGTACAGCAGTAGTAGTGAATAAGATGTATTGTAGTTTGTCGTTGAATAATCAATACACAAATGACGGTTTCATCTGTATGAAATCAACTACAATGAAATATGACTGACTGAATACACCGAATTGATTCGATCCCTTATTCGAATGCCCTTGCCCTTGTCCTTTTCTGTAATATTATCTTCTCTTGCATGGCAACACAGTAGTGGATGTGCAGCAGAAAAAACTGAAATTATTTCCATTCCAGGTACCTTTCTGCATTTCTTTATACATGTATAGGCTACTCTTAATCTGTACTGCGGAGATGATTTTGATAAAAATTCGCTTCAGGTTCAGACTGACAAATTGCCAACTTCCATGCATTCTGAATTGCTAGGTAAACCTTGGCTGAAATGCTGAAAACATGCAGGTACGTGTGTACTCAGATCAACTACGATGATTATCGGAAATAAGCTTACGTATCGACGTTGAAAGGCCTAAAAGATGTATCTACAATTTGTACGGCTAATTTTTCAACCCAAATTGCATTAAAACAACGTTTGAAGCATTAGGATACAACGTTTAGGCTCTTCACCATTGAAATTGTATTTTCATATGCTCTCTTCGTTTGCTTTGATGAAAGTGGTCATTCATACAAGTAAAAAATATTTACAGTCTATTTAGAAAATATAATCCTAATTGTTTTCTAAAGTTAATTGAACAGCCATTTCACCTTGACCAATACTGTTTGCACGTCATTAATGGTTTCACAAGAAATTTCAAATTTTACTCATCCTTAGTAGCGTAGACTATACATGACATATGCAAATCTGATAAACTGGGCTGAGATTAAGTAGTGGCTGGGATTACATGTCTGTAGAGAGAGAGAGAGAGGTTTGTTGTAGTATTCATACTTGTACATATTAATGAATACTTGGAGAGCCACATTATGTGGTTTCCCTAGTATAGGTTGCGGGATACAGTCGGCAGCGGCAGTTAAGCCAATGTCCATTCAATTATATCCCTCGTTTAGCTATATAATTGAGAAACCAGTTGACGTTTCTTTTCCTTTCAGTATATCATTAATAAAGATGAACTTGTTTTCTGTAAGAATCTGTACCTTGTCTTGTCTCACATTCGTTCCTTCATTTTAACCACAGGTGTATAGAAACTGGAAGTATTTAAAAATCTAAAGATTTAAAAATACTATTATCTCATCATAAATGTATGCGTATACTTGGTATGTATATCTATTGAGGTATTCTTATAAATTTTTCAGACGGTATATAATTCGTGAGTATAGCCTAAGAGGCGAACCTTCCCTTGTATTAAGACATATTAAGGAGTACTACAATGATTTCTACTACTCCTGATTATGCGGAAAGGTATAATTCCTAGGCTACACTGACGAATTATATGCCAACTGAAAAAATTATAAGAATTCTTCAATATGTATTGTATCTGTTCTGAGGAATAGAGGTTGCTTTCTCTTCTGTGGAAGCTTTTAAATTATTTGTGGTTTATAAATACAGTATTTACTACCTATATACACAATGGGCATAGCAGTAGCAGTGAAGCGAAGAAACAAAGAGAAGAACCTATTATGCAAACTCTATTCTTAGCAAGTCTATGACTGAAATGCTATTAAAGACTTAGAGAAACAATTACGGAGATCATTAGGCAAATTTTATTAAAGGGTACCATGGGATTTGTTTAGCAGATTTTGTACTTGTAAATGAATACACACTGTTGTCGTCAACAGAACATTCATTACCTGTGAAACAAGAACTTCAGACACAGTCACAATCACAACCACAACACAACCATACCATACCACCCACACCTAAAAAAATCACACCTTACCTTATTCCACTGTACTGTAGCTGCATACGTCAGATCAAATCTCTTCACTCTCATCATTATCACTCAGACACAAGACTTGCTGACTTAATCAACAGGTCGGGTATCATAATAAGAACTACTGTATATGAAGAGTATTTGCAAGTCCTGCCGTTGAAAGTACAGTTGCAGTGTAGGAAAGAAACCAGATTTACAATTAAATTGACCAATAGCTTGAGTTCGTCTTAAGTCTTATCGAGTAGAAGAACCATTTCAGTTCTTGACGCAGTTGACGGACACCTCCTTCATCTCATCTGAATCATTGTTAAATCTCAAGTCTTGGAACAAGTTCAGCTCAACTCACTGCGTGACTTCTGTAATAAAAAAAAGTTTGTCTGTTGGTATGTATGTGGAATAGACTGAAAGTTTCTCACTTGAAACAAAACGTCTTTGGTGCCAAAGTGGTCATTGTATAATTGCAAGTTCTTTTTACTACTTGGCTGTAAACTGATATTTTTGGTGTTTCTACGTGCTTAGTACTTAATAAACTGAGATTAAAAACACGTACATTTAGTGATCTTTCTACACTGTGTAAAGAATTTGTTAAAATGAAGTTTAGTCTTATTTTTAATTTTAATTTTCAGTTATTAACAATTATACTAGGACTTATTTATCTTTCTTCAAATTATGGAGTTTATTGTCGACCTGAAATTTTAACATCATCATCCTCCTCTCTCCAAAATCCACCTGTTATTGGAGCCTATCAAAAGAATTTTGCCGGGCGTATTGTTAAAGTTTTTAGCGAACGGAGTAACTCGGACGCCACACTTCCTGAATTACATGTAGCTGATAATATTTGGGAAGGCAAATCAATTCAACTTGATTGTAATGCAAGCTATCCGGTTGAGTGGACTTACAGCGGAACTGGTGTAAGTTATTAATAAAATTTATTCTATTCTGCTCTGTATTTTGATTCAACTGGACGATTAAAATTGCATGTTTATGTATGAATGCAGTGAGATAAAATTATCTGTACTTGCAGAGGGTACGTGTAGGAACTTATGTAAATGTTAAATTCTGAGACCAAAATACGAAATACTGCATTATTACAAGCAGACTGAAATAATATCAAGTTGAGCTTGAGTTAACGTAAAGTATCTTTATTAATTGCTTTGTATTACTTGCAATGATCTCACCAAATGCCAAAAGATTTTTTCGTTCAGGGCCAAGTAATATCAATTGCTATTCTGAGCGAACAGAGCAGTTATATACTTTATTTTTATGAAACCTTGAATTTATTTGAATTACAAGTGGATTGCAATTCTTTTTTTCTGCCCATCCAGTACAGTTTCACTTACAGTTTATGAATATTCTGCTCGTGAAACTTTTGTTGATTTATTCCTTGTTTATAGCGGTATTAAACTCCATGGAATGTGTAATTTCATTGAAATTTTAATGTTGGTAATTTAATGGATTATAATTACTTTGTAGTCACCACCAGTACATGTGGAAACATTCCGGCAAGCATCAGATCTTTATAACCCAGAAACTTACAGTTTCTCATCGACTGTCACTTTTACACACACTACGGAGCGGCAAACTGGAAATTACTCTTGTCAAAGTATAGAGAATCCCAACTTGCTTACGTATATATACCTCTTCGTGCCAGGTGAGTCATACGTGAAGTCAAGTACGTCGTAAAAGAAGTTATAGTATTATAGTTAAGTAACAGGTATATTCCCATAATGCATTTAAACACGGAATTAATTCAAAATAATATTTTTATGCGCTGTTAGATAATGTGTAGATGGAAACCTTATTCGTGAAAAGTTTAAATTGCTTTTACCTATAGTTTATGTATCCTTAACACTTCTCTATGTGCGTGGTCAGTATTTATTTCATTTTTGTTGTTGTTGAAGATAAATTATTAATGGTTTTGTTGCGTGACAGTAAATCTTAACTTTTGCTGGCGTTAGATCTACTTTTGTAATTACTGCCTTATTAAGTTCTGACGCATTATGTCTCCTTGCCTATTTATGTTTTTTGTGCATCTCAGGAAACAGAACATTTTTTGCTGATGCTGGGCCTGAAAAGAATATAACAATCACTCCTACTCTTAATGATTCTTGGGTGACGCTACCATGTGCAGTTGCTGATAAAGAAACTAAAGTTACTCTTTATAAATCACTGCCTACTGGAGTAAGTTTTCTATTGTATCATTCTTTCGACTGATTTTCCATTGTCTGTAGCTGAGTAGCCAATAAATCACTGACTGATGTTTGTATTGTAACGAACTGTATTTTCTATGATGTAGGATGAAGAAGAATTAAAACTCTCGGTCGGTGATTCCTTAATTTTTGATCCAATGTATGGTTTCCATTTAAAATGGCGTGCTGGTGGGATGAAAGATCCATGGGGTAATTACTTTTGTCAAGCGAATTTCCTCGACCGAGAAGAAAAGTTGCACTTCCGTTTGCTAGATCCATCCGTTGCAAGTAAAACGCCAATACTCCCTAATGAAGGTGGGAAACTAGGAATACTATGAAGTTTTACTCTTATTCGAATGCCAATATATTTCTTTGAAAACAGTTTTATTTTACAATAGATCAGGAAATAAAATTTAGCTATGACGAGCAAGAGCACAGAATTTTATGCTGTTCGAGTGATAGCCAAGTTCGACCAACGATGGTTCATAGTCGCTGTGAATCTATTAGTGATTGCAAACTTCGACGACTGTATGTTGAAGATAAAGCCTGTCAACCTAAATGTGAACATTCATATACTAATGTCGGCAGCAATTGTGAAGCTTATGAACTTGGAAATTACACAGACACTGGAATTATGGAGTGTTCACTTAATGATGCTGTGAAGAAATACTACCAGTTTTCTTATATGGATGGAAACTTGAGTAAGTAATTGCATGTACAGAAATAATTTTAGTATGCGTGTTTAAACCAAATGCTTTGTAGCCCATTTAAGTCACAATCATTTCTAATTTAAGATATTTACAGTGAAGTATAAATTGCTTCTCTCAGAATACTGGTCACTTAAGCTTGTATACCTGATTACCCAATTACCCAATGCTGGTTGAAACCAGGGTTGCCATTCACTAGCCAAAAATACAAATCACTCAGTTAGGTCATTATGGGAATCAGCTCTCAAAGAGAAATGCGTTACTGCTTTAGTACAATTCCGAATTATAGACTCTGAGAATTTTCAATATGAAAGGTTACAAAGCAATCATGAGCTAATGATGCTGAGCTTCCTTCCCAAGGAAGTTAATTTATTATTACTACTTTCTTTATTCCGAAAGACAAAAATGAATGTGGTTTTAAAACGAATTACGTATTTCGGCAGTCCCCCACCACTTATTCTTTTAGAAATTCACTATAAGCTGTAATAAATAATTTGTCTCATCATTAATTTTTGAATTAATTATGAGACAAATTATTCATGACTTGTTGGGTCAAAAGTGATTTGAAAGTTGCATATTCTACCTTATTCTCATCCAAAATTCTGAAGTGGAGGAGGTAGGCTTAATTTATTAGCGATTTTTAGGAAAAACTAGATCATTGTCAAATTTCGTACTAATAATAACCAAGAATGCCAAACAAATATGAGCATAAACCTATCAGATACAGACTCTTCGCGGATTGTTTTAAATATTTAAGATATTCAGAAAAAATATTTTCTTCGTTATCCATGTTATAAAATAAGTATTTTAAATCGTAGTACTGTATGACTTATTATTAATTTCCGTGTTTCAGGTATTAATTTCCGTATTTTTTCATAATAAACGCATATTCAATGATGCATACGCATAATCTATATACTTTGAATCTGTCACTGTATGCTTGACAAAGTAGTCGTATAGATTAGACTTAGAACCGCATGTTTTACCCATTTAGTTTTATGATGTAGCAAGTGATCGTGAAACATGTAGAGTGCATGCACCTTAAAACCGATCTGAAAAATGTTTTGAAAAAAGTGTTCATGAAATTAATACTGTTGACTTGTTTTAGTATCCGATTTTTCGAAAACACCAGCCCTTGAAAAAATTCTGACTGTATTCAAAGAAACACCTTCAAAGAATGGGACTGGAACGTATACTTGCCATGCAAATAACTTTTTCTTCTCACATGGATTAAAATGGGGTCTGCAAAAGTCGAATGGAACTCTAGAAATTGTCACTGAAGGTTTCTGATTTCAATCATTAGTTTATTTCTTATTCTCATGTTACTGAAGAAAGGCTCTATATAATTTTTCGTGTATAATTTGTAGAACGGTTTCCTGAAAAACATGAAATCGACGTAAATGAAGCAGAAAATACTGCTGTGTTTTGTTTTGCTCCCGTTTGGAACTCTGCTACCGAATGGAAAAATGTTTCAGTACCTGTTAAAGGTGTGTAGTAATGGATAACTAAGTAATTAACAATTTAAATGAAAAAGTCATGATTCAATGATTAAATTTGCAGTTTGATAGAAGAAATATGGACACTCAAGGTTTTCTTTTAGGATGATCTTAAAGAAACTGGTGTGAATTTGTTTTCCTTTTCAATGACTCAAGTCTATGGTTAATTTTGAACATGTAGCACAACAGTAAAAGTACTTAAACTTTTATACCGTTGAGTCATTTTTAAACGGTATTAACAAGGAGGGGTATGTAATACTATACTTACCCTAATATACACATTTTCAACACAGGTAGTTTTTAAGTCATTTATTGTAATTCTGCTAATGTTAACATTTAAAATGCTATCACTTTATTGATATTTATCTAATAAATGCGGCTTTAATTATAAATTCGGTTTATCTTATGAAAAATAAACCGTTTTCAAATGACATTATATGACATTGAAGATATAAACATTTTTTATTTATTGTTCAAATTTGATTCCGCATAATTAAAAATAAAACAATATTCTTCCTAATGTTCTTTTGAGCTTTTCATTTACTTTCATTTCTACATGCTATCAAGTAATTAATTGTACAAAGTAGGGACTATAACAATGATTAACACAAAATATAGCATTCATAAGTAAAATAGAGAGTAAGAATCCTTACAGATATCTTTAAAATTACGAAAGGAAGATTTATTAACAAAACCTACGCTTCTCGGCAATCGCAAGATTAATACCGAGGAATATTCAT
>JAAXYV010001000.1:0-10434 GCA_036851875.1 Novacerus sp. FZ-2019
TTCTTCCACTCTGTGAAACTTGTAAAGTGAGTAAAGTGTTAAGAAAGGCAGCAGCCTACATGTAAATATTATATTGTAAATTTTAAATCTTGGAAAGGAAATAAGTAAAGATAAGAAAGACAGGACAAGAATGGAACGGATATTACTATTACTATTACCATAATGTTTCTACAATGTTACAATTCTACTCCCCGACATTCAACATCCCATTATACCCCATTATATGAAATAGTAATAGTAAAAGTAATGGAAATGGTAATAGGGATCGGAACAAAGTGTAGGTAGTATATAGTAGGTAGTGAGTTGACTATATAACTATAGTGAGTGAATATTCATAGGTAGGTAGTATATACCTAGTTGTATATTGAGAGTATGAGATGAGGGCTGTGTAGTCCTCTCAACAGCAGTATAAAATAGATAGAACTAGAATGGTGTAGAAATAGCGATGATTCTGAAAATGTGATTTTACCGGAAGCGGTGGAGTGTAGACCAGAGCTTCCTTGCCAATAACATCCAAGAGGACCGGATCATCGTCCCAGGAAGTGCAAATATTGCCAGAGGACTCTGTGGGACTCCCATTAGGACCCACTTTTCGTCTACCTGCACAATTCAACCATGCGTAGCTAAGTACACAGAATTGGATAGAATATAGAATGGAATATGTAAGCGGGCATATAAGTATATTATATAGATATATACTGTGGGTGTCAGCCCGTAATTCCGAAATTCTATAAGTTGGACCCATAAAGCCAGCAGCAGCTATGCTTATAGCAAGACATAGAAAGCGCTATCTCCTCATTCCAGGGGCAGAGGCTAAGTACAGTGCTTTCTAGTGTTCTAAATCAAAAACGATTTTTAAATTTGGTACGGTTTCACCACAAATACGAAAACTTTAGTTTGTATATAGTATAGTACGATATAGTTTTGGAAAATTAAAACTACTGTTCTAAAATCGTAGTTTGTATTGCCAACGTTGTTTGGTAGCTCTTTGGAATTTAATGCTTTTTCAGTTTTACACAATCAATTCATAGAAACAACTACTTAATTTTTTATTAATACTGAAGACTTGAATACAATTTTATTATAATAACTAGGATACCTATGCTAAAGTTTTTCTGGTACGATTATAGTAATAACTGCTAAAACGATTTTGAAATTTGGTACGATTTCAGTACAATTTTAGTACGATTGTACTAAAATTTTGCAGCGCTTTAATTTTCTTCCTCGTGGGATACGATATAGCAACGATATATTTTTAAAAGTTGGAACTAAGATTTCAAAAAAGCATGATCGTACTGGTACGATTTAGAACATTAGTGCTTTCTATATCGTATTATAGGCACAGCACAGCTACTGCTGGCTATATAGGGCAACTCAATAAGCCCACTCGTATAGAATCTCGGAGTTACAGGCTGACAATCTCAGTACTTAGTAAAGTTCTACTCCCGTTCCCACACATTTCATAAGTATAAGTACAAGTAGGAATGACTTCAGTTCAGTCAGGATGCATTGAAGACAGAAGACACATACAAAAACACACACACACAGGGAAACAAGATGGATCAGGAAGTGCGGCTCTATCACTATCAAATAGAAGTGTATATTATTATGTGGTCTGATCTGGTTGAGTACTAACTGGTTCTGGTTAGGAAGGCATTGGATTAAGAGTTTGCTTTTGGTTTGTCTAAAGTTAGTTTCTCTCTTTGGTACGTAGTACCTAATATGTATGTATGTATGTGTGAGTGAGTACTATACTATATTATACTCTGCTTCCTACAACACTTACTTCATGATTCATTCATTCATTCACATATCCATGCTCCATACACCATACCATACCAGAGTCATCGGAAGAGCTAGAAGAGCAGCAACAGAAGCAGTGAAGCATGTGAAGACGTTTGGCTAGAGGTGTGAGAGCTGTTTGTGGTAGACAAGAGAGAGCCACATAGCCCAAGGACTCAAATGCTTTCGCCTGACTATTCAACACTCCGCCACGGTACTCTGAAGACACCTGCTCATCAAATCCCATACTATTATACTATACAAACCAACCAACCAAGCATGATCCACATTACCCACAAAGACAAGAAAGGGAAGTTATGGATAAAGATAAAACCAGGCAAGTTAAAGCATTATCAACACAAGACTAGATAATTCCTACCACTACTCTCTCTTTACAGTTATTATCCCATATTATTATTCTCTAACGACCTAATCAAGTCAAGCAAAGTTAAGTCAAGCTGACCAAATCCAACCACCCCAAAGGAAGCTCCCCGACCCCTTCGCCCTCTTAAGCTCATAGCTCACGGGATTAAGATCTGTAGGGATATAATCGTAGGCCAAATGATGAATTTTATAAACAAACCCATTCTTAAAGCTATTCATACTTCCATTCCAATATAGAAGAAGTAATTTACACCTAATCACATGCGTCAGCCTGTTATTTTTTAACAAAGGAAAACTACATCACAGTGATGCATTTTTGCCCACGAATTTCATTGTTTAAAATACATCACAGTGGTGTATTTTGGTCCGCAAAATGTTTTTGTATAAAATACATCCCAGTGATGTATTTTTGTCCACGAATTTTATTGTTTAAAATACAAATTTTTTTTTGTATAAAATACATCACAGTGATGTATTTTGATCCACGAATTTTGTTGTATAAAATACATCACAGTGATGTATTTTGGTCCCCGAATTTGGATGTATAAAATACATTACAGTGATGGAGTTTGGTCCACGAATTTTATTGTTTAAAATACATCACAGTGATGTATTTTGATCCACGAATTTTGTTGTATAAAATACATCACATTGATGTATTTTGATCCACGAATTTTGTTGTATAAAATACATCACATTGATGTACTTTGATCAAGGAATTTTGTTGTATAAAATACATTACGTAGATGTATTTTATAAAACAATATTCATTGATCAATACGCATCACGTAGATGTATTTTATAAAACAATATTCATGCACCAAAATACATCACGAAGATGTATTTAGACTATGAGTGTTATTTCCATGTACACATCACTGTGATGTATATGGTAGCTATAAGAGGTTAAAGCAGGTGGAAACGTTCACAATTCCAACCCCATCATGATTGCGTATATAGATACATGCATACTAGCAGCAGGTACATTAGAAGAATGTCATTTCATGTTAAATTCTGTCACCTCTTTTCCGTTGACGTTTTGAAGACCCCAGTGGGAAAGTCTGTAGGTTGCATAATGTGGCCACAACTCATGATGAACCACTGAGTTCCCCTCCTTGGCTATATGGAGTGACGTGAGGCCTTGTAAATCCGCCAAGGCATTTAACTGGGCCAATGCACCGAGATTGTTGGCTCTGAATACAATTGGTATTCCATTCCACAAATACAGCACATAGTAACATAATAGTAGTAGATAGTATCATCCAATAGAATGGAATAGAAGGCCAGAAATATTGTATATACATATATACATACATAGGCATTAAATGATGAGAAGGAATGGCATGGAATTATTGGACATTAGAATAGACATGCATGGCTGTCTCGCTATTATGGATGAATTTCGTATTCTATTCTATTTTATTCTATAGTACCTACTATATATTCTATATACTGTGTCACGCCATGCAAAATGTAACTCTATCTGTAATATTATTGCGTGATATAGGTACTATATTATAGGGCAGTGTAGGCTAGGCTGGGGTAGGGTATGGTTGAATTAAATGGGGAAGGAAGATTTGGTTAGGCACAGGAAATAATGCTGAGTGGAATGAAGCGGATGGACCAAAAGGATTGGAATGGGCTGTCAAGAATGTAAGGTTTGCTTTGGTTTGGTTTGGTTTGGTTTTGCTATTGATATTAGAGTTATAGTGATAAAACTACACATAAGTATATAGGTACGTAGATATCAAAATTCTGCATAGTATTTCAACATCAAGTGAAGCTATGCTATATACATACATACCGAAACTGGAAGTGCTCCAGGGATGGATAAATCTGTCTCAACTTGCCGAAGTAAGGGATGATACTGTCATATGAAATATAGTGAAATTTGGCTGTGGTTACGTTGCAAGTCACACTTGTCGGAAAACCCTATGAATCAAATTGCCAAAATGGAATAAACACCAGAACCAAACAACATAACAGAATGTATAACACAACGAAATATAACAAATAGACCAGAGAGACAACAACAAGAAGAAAGAGAAGAAGAAGAAGAAGACGACTAGAAGGAGTAGAATTTTCGTAAATAAGACAACTTGTGTTCTCTTGTCCGCATGCATGAATGAATACACCACAGAGATTCAACACGAAGCAATCGTGGAGAAAAGAGGAAGGTGAGGTACCTACATTATACAAACTACAACACAAGGTACTTTCACTTTACTTTCCCCTGAAGAAACTAAACTACTGAAAATAAGTTCAGGAGACAGGAGTTCTTCAACCAAATTCAAACTGAAGCTCAAAAAGGAAACAGCAGAGAGGAGTCGAGGAATATATATATAGGTATATATATATTGAGTAAGTAGTCATAGATCGTGCCGTACATACTACACACATCAAATGCCTACAAAAACACAACACACTTACATCACCTACCTACCTACCTACATACATACATAGAATACTATACAACCATCTACTTAAGGAGACTAGAGAGATTCAAGAGGATGCACAGAGAGAACACAATTTTCTCAGAAAAACCTACCTACCAACCTACGTACATATATACATACATACCTACCGACCTACCTACAGACAATTTATCCTTGCTGTTTAAACTTCCATAAAAGTGTGAGTATAGCCTTAGTAGACCCATCTTATCTACAACATATAGAGGTAGAAAATATTCATTCACTACTCCTCTGTCCCACGAATTGAGGCGCAATCAATACTTTCTGCCTATTGCTGTAGACCCAGTTCCAGTTGCTGCTGGCTATGTTATATGGGTGCAACGCACTACTCACTATTATAGAAGTTTAAATAGTAAAGATAAATGCTCTGTATCTGCAATAATAATATATCATACAATGCACCTCTATCCAAGTATTCATACCAAGTGAAGCCGTCATACCATACCATTAGAGTATGTTTGAGGGCACCTTGCCCATAAATACTGAGGATTTTCCCATCGATCTCCACCAAGTAGTCTGTGCCTTGTTTTCGTATAGGTTCTGAGGGAGTTGTATCAGGCACGGCGGCAGAGTCACATCTCCTGGTTCCTTTCCCAACAGCTTTGTCACGAGGTGCATGTCCGTGGCTACTATGACTGTGACTATGACTGCCTGGAATTCCTCTCCTTGTCATATTGCTTGACTGCGTTCTTAAAGCCGGACGATCACCACGGAGCTGAATTAAATAAGAAAGAATAAAAGAAAGTATAGTAAAGAAAGAAGAAGAAGAAGAAAAAGAGAAATGAAATGTTGAGTTGAGTTGAGTTGAATACTACAGCAAGAGACATAAGCCAGTGCAGTGCACAATTCCAGAACAAAATCACATGCAAGAGAAGAAGAACAGGGAGGAGGATATTTGTCCTACAATAGTGATAGTACCTAGTATAGGATGCTGATGTTGATGGGAAGTGCGAGAGGAGAGTGACGGACTGAGTATATAGATAGTATGTGATGCAATGTGATGTGATGCGATAAGAAGAGCATAATATAAAATGAAGAATGAAAGACATATAAGGAATAGTAGTAGTAGTAGTAGTAGAAAAAGAAGAAGAAGAAGAAGAATAATAATATAAAGAAGGTACTTTGAGTCGAGGACGTGTGCGAGGAAAGAGTTGTTTCCTGAGCCCCCTCCGAGGGCTCACGTCGGAAGTGGCGGTAGAGGTGGCGATGCTGCACGTCTCATCCGAACTGTCAGACTCAGACGAGGGGAAGCGAACATCAAAACTGGCACTCCTGAGATTCCTCCGAGATGATAACTTGTCTTTAGTGAAAGTAGGACAAGGAGTCATAGTCTTAGTAGTAGTAGTAGTAGTAGTAGTAGTAGTAGTAGTAGTAGTAGTAGTAGTAGTAGTAGTAGTAGTAATAGTAGTACTGGTTGTAGCAGTAGTAGTAGTAGTAGTTGAACCAGTAATGCCCGTACCAACTCCAACGACGTCTGTACCAGTAAATACAGTTTCTCCTTCTGGTACTAGTAGTTGGACGGAACTGGAACTTCGGGTTGGGAGACATGTAGAGGCACTTCGTCTCAACAAACGATCACTTCGCGATGAACATATGCCCCCTTCTACTTCTAGCCTCGACCTATCCACAACTATGCCTATTCCAACGCCAAGACCTATTTCCAAACTTCCCATCACATTTGCATTTATTTCCCTTCCTTCCATGTCTTTCTTTACCTCTTCCTCTACTGTCCTCACACTTTTAGCTTTTCCTTCACTTTCACCACCTCCAGCTCTAAGAACACTAACACTACCAACACCAACCCCGGAACAAGTTTCATCATCAACTTTAGGCTTATAACCTATATTTTCTTGTGTAGAGCAAGTCAACTCTCTCTCTACTAACCCTTCAGCATCAGCCAACTTAGTGTCAGCACCACAGGCCATATTCAAGTAAAGACCATTATCATCATTAGCATCATCAACATCATCGTGATGATGTAATTTAAGCTCATTGGAATTTGTTAAAGCGGCCTTTGTCTTTGTGAACTCTTCCTGGAGTAGAGGAGGAGGAGGAGGAGACTTCAAATTCAAAGGGGCAGTGGCAATAGTTGTGGTGGAAAGGGATACAGCATCTGCCGCATGAGGATGTTGGGGCTCATCAAAATGCAGAGCTCGAACTAGTGGTCTTACTACAGCTATCCTAGTGGATTTGTCACTCAGTTGTAGAGTTGGAGGTTGAAGTTGAAGTTGAGGTAGTGATGCTGGAGGAAATATTTGTCTATTTTTTAACCCCTCCTGCCCTGCTTTCACCTCCGTCTCACTTATGCCTCCATCACCAAGATGACCATCAGGTTTTTCTGATAATGACGGTCCCATCATCAGTAAAGGATCAACTTGTTTATCTGGAGCAGGAATAGAAGAGGAAACTGATGGAGGACTAGATCGTATTCTTGTGTTAGTATTTGTATGAAGGGGTCTGGATTCAGAGGGATTCAAGCTATCTACAACTGCACGAGTATTTCGATTGCTATTGCTATTGACACGAATTCCAGTGGGAAGATCATCAATCATAAGACGAACAGTCGAGGAAAAAGGAGGTGGACCAGCAGAAGAAAGCTCGTAGTTAGAGTTAGAGTTTGAGTTAAGATTGTGGCTAAGGCTAGTCGTGGTAAATTCGAGGTCTAAAGCCTCAGCCAAAGCAGTAGCCTGCTGTTGATTCCCATCCTCTTCGACTTGGAGTTGATGTTGGGGTTGAAGCTGGTAGAGGAATTGGTACTGTTGTTGGTCTTGGTATGGTTCTTCTTCATCTTCTCCATCTCCTTCGTCTGCTCTGTCTTGAACCTGTAGTCCATGTTCATGTTCCTGTTCATGTTTGCCCTCAACTCCAGACACCGAGTTCTGTTTGGAATTGCTATTTTTCACAAAGTTTTTCACGGATTCCCATCGCCGTCGGGCTTGGTAAATGATTTGTTCACGAGAGCCAGGAGCAGTGGTGAGTCGGGAGCGTTCCTTCCGCTTTTCTTCCTCCTCACCAATCCTTCGTCGGTGCCATATTTTCGCATCTAATCTCATCTGGTCAGTAACTGAGCATCGATCCAGAGTCTCTAGCCAAGGGAATACAGTCAATACTTGACTTCGGTAATCTGGCACTGAGCATAATGGGTTCGGCTCAAACAGAACTTCTTGCAAAAACACCAATTTCCTCAACGAGTACAAAGACGAGAGACTGTATATACACAAAACACACACAAAAAAATACTACATAAGAAACAAATCCTCTTTGATACATTGTTACATTCCATTACGCCACGCTACCTCCTATTTCTTTTCATGACCAAGTTACGTTAAACAACATTCTGGATTGAATTCACAACACAGAAGCACAGCACAACTCTTTACTTGACTTTACTTTACTTTCCTCCTCTAAAAGAACTACTCAGTGCATATTGCATTGTATTACATTACATTACATTACATTCCTAGTATAAGAAAAAACTACAAATGCCTACAACAATATACATATCCACGGACACAAGTAAAATATATAACGAAAAAAGTCAACTCAACCTCTGCAAGTCATTATTGGCCAAGAGTAGTTTTTTCAAATGAGGTGCTTTTTGCAGTCCATCCAGATTCCGAATACGGTTCCTCTTCAGGTTCAACTCATTCAAGGAAGATAAGCCATAGGGTCCCAGATTCCGAATATTACGAAGCAAGTTCCCAGCCAAATTGAGAACTCTCAGTGCGGAGAGAGAGCCCAAGTTATCGACGTATCGTAACTGATTTCCATGTAAGTCCAATACTTCCAGCCGCTTAAGCCCATCTAAGCCCTCAATTCGCCGGATCCTAATGGAGAACCCAACACAAACAAAATATCCCACGTATCTCTCCTCTCTGTCTCAATCTCTCTCCTCCAGTTCAATATATACACACCTATATATATATATATNTCTCTGTCTCAATCTCTCTCCTCCAGTTCAATATATACACACCTATATATATATATATTTACTACTGTGCTTCGTTATTTCTTCTCTGTACTTTACGTACTTCCTAACTCACTAGTATAACAGACAGTAGACGCCCGTATAGAACATCCATCTACCCATTTATCCATCCATATGCAACCAAACCAAATAAGCCAAACCAAACCAAACCAATCCAGCTCATCTCAACAAGCCACAGTTCAGTTCCCAATACTAAGCAACATACGGCATGGCATGTAGGCTCTCCTCTCCATAGCTCAAACTCAACTCAACTCAACTCATCTCTCTAGACTACATACAACTATAGAAACTGAACTTCCATTCCATAGTTACTATAGTCCTCAACCGCACACCCCAACACTACTAAATTCGGAATGTACTAAAGATTTAGACTTTACGTCAAGTCCAATACGACCGGATGCTCATAAATCATTGTCTCTCTAGTCTACAGTTCTCTCTAGTTCTGTGTGATTAGTCTGATTTTCAGCTCTCATCTCATTTCTCTCACCAACCAATCCAATCCAATCTGTGCCTAATGCCAAACGTTACTACAGCACACTTACTCACTCACTCACTACTACTTACTACTGTGTAGACTACACATTGACAAAAACTAACTATTACTATTACTATTTTCCTTTGAACTCAATTTTCCTACAATGCAATGCAATGCAATGCAATACACAACAAGGCTATGTATTTATTACACTGTGTATACTATACTGCAAGATAGGAGAAGATGTATGATTCTATGAGAAATATTCTCCTCTTTTCACATACTTTAGTTCCTGGAAGGCAAGGAAGATTTTAACTCATCCTAATTCCCATCCTAAAACTAAACTAAACTAAACTATAGTTCGTAGTTCAGGACAGCTCCTCATCCTCATAGAGTACAGAGTAGTGCAATACACTACGTACAGAGTTGCACACAGTACATTACAGCACACAGTTGAGTTAGGATTGGACTTTCCCTTTACTTTCCTTTCCTATACTTATTTTCCATTGCAACTCTTCTCCCTACTTTCACTTACTTGCCTTTACTTTTCTTACTACTTTCTCTGTCTAGACTTGACTTGCCTTGACTTGCCTTGCCTTGACTTTATACTTTAGCCAAGCCCAGCGTAGCGAATCCAATAATTCCCCAAAATAGTTGTAATGCAACTTTACTCATGCCTCATGCTATACGGCATGGCTGTTGTTGTATGTAGTATACAGTGCAGTGTAATGTAATGTATGTATACGTAAATGTTGATGGTGAGACTAACAGTGGAATTGGGGACTTGGCTTGGCTTGGCTTGGCTTGGCTTGGCTTGGCTTGGTTTGGCTTGGTTAAGGTTAGACTAGGCTTGCTTCCTTAACTACAGAAAAGAGAAGATGTAGATGTAATAAATGCTTATGGCAGTTGGTAGTGCCATAGATACTCATACTTTCTCTCCTGTCATTTTAGAATACCAAGGGTGGCGTTTTGAGGAAACATGTTGACTATATAGATGTTGCCCAAAGGATTCAAATACTTTCTTTTCTTTCTCTCTCTCTTCATATCTCTACTGGGTAGAGCAGAAAGCTAAAAGTTAGAATTTTATTTAGAGAAAAAAGAACGTAGCACAACTAACAGGAGGTAATTTGGCTGCATGGCTGAGGAAACTAAAAAAGAAGTGAGGAAATAAGAAGCAAAATGGGAAAGGGTTCAAGACGTTTCCTTATGTTAAAGTCAAGGCAAGTCAAGTCAAGGCAAGATGTATCCAGATAGATACGCTGCTACCTACATGGTATGCAAACACGTTCAGAGTCGTACAAAGAGAAAAGAAGAGCAGAGTAGAATAGAAA
>JAAXYV010001001.1:0-10433 GCA_036851875.1 Novacerus sp. FZ-2019
TATTATTTGTATTACATTAGATATCCGGAGTTGAAAGTTTATAAAAACAATTATGAAAGGTTTATAGAGTGTAAATGATTTATTTGACTTGAAATTGCTTACAGTAATTAAAATCCCATTTGCAAAAGGGATTTAAATAATGCACAGCAATAAATCAATAGAAACATGGTACATCCCAAGTTTACTTTGTTAGGAGTCAAAACAAGTCAAAAACATGTGACAATGGCCTCGCGAATATTTCACGACTGTTTTTTCTTCTGTGTGCATAGCTCAAATAGAGATAGACTGACTCATACTTAGTCAGGTTAAAACTCCAGACGGATAGAATGCATGACTCTAACCGATGCATGACTACTCATTTTTCTCTCAAAAAGTTTGCCTAAGCTCACAAAACCCACCAAAGAAAAAAAGCAAGAGAAGGCAAGTCAACAGAAAACTAGGCACACTTGCTTTACTTTGTTTTTTGCTGGTTTATCCTTAGTGTATAATCTTCCTTGCTATCTATGCACATAGTTCCCTAATTTTTTTCCTAGTATACAAACTTACAATGTACAGAAAGGAAGTGAATTGGCGAATAAAGTCTGAAGAAAAATTTGTAGTATATATATTCAGCTAAAAGTTGTGCTTTCGCATGACATGCAATGATGATGCTCTTGATGCTATGCTGCACTGTACTTGCAGAAGATGAATAATGTTTTTACAAAGAAGGAAAATGAATGAGTGCATTTCAATGCATGGAATGAAATTCGAATTGAATGTCTGAAAGGAGGAGGAGAATTAGTCAGACAGTAGCAAGGAAAGCCACACCGAAAGTATTTTTATTCTGAGTCTTAGATTTTGTTCTTGCTTGTATTACTACAAATAAACTAGGTAGGTAGTACTAGACTTGACTTTGACTGCATTATTGCAAAGATGTTGCATTGGAATTATTCTACAGAGACATAATAGACACTCTTGCCAATTCAACTCAAAACGGCTTCATTTATCACATCCTATCTTATCGTGCTCCGTGAAACCTGTAGGTTTAAAACCCATTATCTTTGTAAATGATCGAATGGGTGAATTATTCACACCGAACTTTACGAACCAAAACGAAAGCAAGAACTACAACAGAATAGGACAAGACTAGGGAAGGGCATGTAGAAGAAGACAAGGATAAAGGGGGGAAGAGAATTAAATTGAGAAAAGAAAGGAAATGGAACCAAAACGAAAGGGTTGTGAATTGTGAGGTGGGAGTTTAAATGCAATGTAAAATAATGTAATGCAAAGTTAGTAACGTAAAGTAAAGTAAAGTAAAGAAAAGAAACCCTTTGAAGTACCGTAAAAATAAAAGTGAGTTTTGCTTAGATATCTCAAATACTACTTACATAAACTATCTGTTCGTGCAATTTTAACGGCAGATACTGCAGAAAGCTTAAAAACTTTTACGATCAAATCTACCTGTCTGCTTATTTAGTTAGTCAGGAGCTTTTCGTAGGCATTATAGTGGCAGCACAAAGCTTGACTTGACTTAACTTAACTTAACTTGGCTTTGCACCCATTCACTATTCTTGTGTTGAGATTGAGTTTGCTTTGGTACTCATTGTTGTTGGCTTGGATTTGAAAAGTTCAACACATAGTGAGAGATAGATTGAATTGGAAAGGACTGCAAAGTTTCGAATTTTAGGTCGGTTTTTTGTCACATTTCCATTGTGTTCACGTGGTTTTGACTTTACGTGTAAATCACTACTGTTGAGATGATGCGAGATGAAATGAGATGAGATGAGATGAGATGAGATGGGATGTGAGTGAATGAGTGAGTGAGTGAGTGAGTGAGTGTCAATGCATCAGGACAATTGCAGGTTGGTTTTGTTGTTGGTTTGTGGTCACCCATTGTATTCACTTTGACCACATACAACATTAACTCCTTTCTACTCTTTTCGTGCAAATATTTCATCTCATCATCTTAAGAAGAGATATATTATTATATTAAGAAGTTGACAGAAAGTAGGGTGAAGAAAATGTAATGGTGTTGTTATCTTATGCTCTGTTGATTAAGGTAAAATAAATGGAAGAAAAGTTTGCATACTAGGTATCTACTTGGTCTTATCTGCTAACTAGTAAATTTGACTGTTTTTATCCTGAACTGTAAGTATGCGCGAAATTGAATGCATATCTACGGTGGTGGGGCTTTGGTCCTGGTCACATTTCCAAGCTTGGTACCTAGCGGAAAATTGAGTTCCGTGTCACATTTGTCAAGGTTATAGTAATAATAGTGTAGAGTAAGATGATCCAATTAATTTCCTAGCATTTGTCTACAGCATCTAAATGTATACGTAGTCTTAACTTATATCCTCTGGGATGTAAAGTTGTAATATAATTTTGCTGCAGAAGTTCAACTCAACCGCGAATGATTGTTAGTTATGATTACGCATTGGGGTGATGTCTAGATTTAGAACTTAAAAATGATCTGCACTGAATGGGAATTTGAGACCATAATGCGATAATATAGTTTTTGTGGGAGAACATTATTTCATGTTTTTTGTCTGAAAAATAAAAAAAAACTATATCAATTTTCTCACTGACAATTGTCATATGAAAACACATTTCCCGGTTTCAAAAAAGAGTAAAAGATACTAAATCGAATTGAACAGATTTTCTTGTGCAGAATTTTTGACAACCCATGACGTCAGAATGGCAGAAAAGTTTTGCCAATATTCCCATCAATTCCATTTCCATTCGGCAAGTTAGAAACTTTTTACTTTGGAACTTTAGGAATATAATGGATGTCTGTGGTATTATATAATCTTAGGATCACGATACAGAGGAACTGGTATTGTATATAGTTTAGTTTAAAAGGCATTGCATTTCATTTTGCATGGCCGGTGTGGTGACAGATCTGCATTGAACCCTGAATAGATATGCAATGAACCATCCAGTTTCCCTGTGAACAGCAGGCATGCAATGCTATACAATGTAACTTAACTTAGGTACCATACTAGGTTTAATGTAATGTAATATAATCCAACTCAAGTTCTGCTTTAGTTGTACTACAGCCGAAACCACATAAATTGCATAACACGTGCATCGCGTGATGGAACGAGAACAAACTAAGCGAAAATTCACAACACACACACACTCTGTTGTCTATGCCGAACAGTCGGTGTTGTGATAATTTGGGACGACGACCAAGAAATACGGCACATACGATTTTTCCATGGAAAATTCAATTCATTGATTACATTTAATAGAGCGAGATTGAAATCGATCTATACAGGAAATAACGTCATCTCTCTCTCTCTCTCTACAGCTATTGACATTTAAAGACTCAAGTAATGTAGGTACTGTAATTGTAATGAATATTAAATCCCATTTAATAGATGACAATAAGTGGAATTTTCGAGTTCAGTAAACTCAAAATTTACACTTTTCCTGAGTAAATGATATTTTTGCCAATGCTATTGAATTCATTTCCCTGAAATATTAACAGTCACATTGAATTCCGCATGAGACTTTGAACTACAAGTACAGTACAGCAATGATATTACAATAGGCATGTCACAGATAGGGTATCGTGATGAATTGAATTTAATACCGAGACTGATAATAATGAAGCCCAATTCAAACGTCAACGATGATAGTTTGGCTTAACGAGGAACAATAATGATACATTTTATATTATACGTTCCCTCGTATTTCTTCCTGGCCTTTTACGTATGCGGCAATAAAAATGTGTAAATTACAATAGCGCTTCCTCACCAAAATTCTCTAATAATAGGAGTAGGTATATAATAATAATGAACTGACGAGGCGAGGTCATTTATTCAAGAGTCAAAGTCTCAGTAGGCATTCAATACACTGTACTTACAGCAATAAGCATACGAAACGAAATAGCTAAACAAGAGTTAGTATATACGGATTATCCCGTTCAACTCAAACTTCAATCCTAATTCAAATTCACAGTTTAAATTATATCGCCTATGTCCAGTCCAGTGTGGCAGGGGTAGTTGTAGTGTGCTAACGGCATTATATATGTATATTATTATATCATCAAACTATACTGTTCTACAGGGAGGTAAAGCGTGCAAAGACAAGGCAAAGTGGAAAGTATTGTATACAGCTGCATTCAGTAGTATTGCATTTACCCCATTCCATAATGCCAGAGATCACAAACTATAAACTTTGGCGGACAAAATTTGTCGAGCATATCCTTGTTTCCCGGATGTCCTTTTGTGCACCTCAGACCAGATCAAAGCAAAGCAAAGTAAAGCAAAGCATACCCAAAACAAAACTAAAGCTAAACTTAGCAAAACTCTTAACTTCCAACTACCATAGCATAAACAAATATATTTATCTCGATTTAGATATAATATATTATTATATGCCAACCTACTCTCTTTTCTTATCTCCCCTATAAGAAGCATTCCTACTAGAACTACAGCATCTTATCCTTTATACTTGAGGAGACGACCCAGGCTAAACAAACTTTATGATTTAATGTTCTGTCAGATTCAGTTGCATATAATTGGTTTGGGTGAGCATAGAAAGAAGCATATGTGTACTGAGTGAGGCTAAGCTTAGTATCATAACTTAACGTAAATTCTGTTACGCCAAATGACACTAAATATTTATATTATTACTACAGCTATGCTATGCTATGCTACGGGTTTTAAATATGTCAAGTATTTAAAAAATAATAATAAACTAAACCATTCTGTACTGTACTGTAGTGTTCTGTCACAGTAGAATTCAGCATACTGTATTGTACAGTACGTACTGTATTACTGTACTGTTGACTGTGGTGGGATGCACTGTACTGCACTGGTCTTGGATTGCGCATTTTCTTTACTATTGCGAAAGTTTGTCTGAATATGTCTGTGATAATGTTTTTATTTTCATTCCTCCTATTATTCTGACTAGACTTGAACTACAGACTTGTAGATTAGATGAGTGGAGAATTGAGAGGTCTGGGAGAATCATGGCATGGCATGGAATGAAGGCATACGTTTCATGTCATGTCACGTCACGTTTAAAACATCTGATTTCCTGTTATGTCAATCTTTATTATTTATCACATAACACAACATAACATAACATCACTCCTCAAGTCCCTGCATACCATTCTTACCTTGCAGAATGTAGTAAGAGTACCAACTACACTTGTTATAATGTACGAAATGAACATGCAAATTTATTGTTATCATGTATAGAAATGTCAATATTTCGACTTTTAGGCAAGTGCAAGACAAGGATAAATTTGAGCTTAGGTAGCTCCATAGTTTGTATATATCAAGTCAAGTTAAGTGAGGGGAGTTACAATATGACTCCTATTCTACAATTTAAGTGACTACCTAATTGTTTTGACTTGCAGTTTATATAAATATTTAAAATAACGTTCCATTCAAGACTGTCGTGTAATTTAATTATCTAGACACTAAAAGTCATGGTGTGAATGTATGTATATATGCTAAGCTTAGCCCCAGAACAATCTTGATTTGTATATGTATGTAAAACGTAGGCAATGGGGTAGAAAAAAGTTGTTTTTTTATTTCAAGCTCAGCCTGCAGCTGAATTGAACTGAACATATGGTACAAACATACACATTTGTCAAGCGAGTAAACATATAACAAGGTGTAGGAAATGTAAAACAACACATATACATATACCTACTCACATACTCACACCGGGTATTGTGATTTAACTCCCAAAATTACGTAGGAAGTTGGAAGTTCAATAAATACAGGATATTCATCAAAAATTTAAACCAAAGGAAGGAAGGGAGGAAGAAAGAAAGAAAAGAAAGGAAAGGATTTTCAGTTAATGGTTTTTCCATTAATATTTTAGTTTTTATATACAGGGAGTTTGACAAGGGTTTTGCCTGGAATAAACATATGGCCATATGCTTTCAGCAAGAATTATGAAGATTTAATTTACTTAAGTAAAAAATAAAAGTTCTATATACTTCTGCAGGATTGACGCTGACTGATTGCATATGAGTGAAAAGAACTAGTCATGTTGAAAAATGATTCAGATTCAGAGTCAGAGTCTTGTAGTAAGTATGAATATAAAAAACTCGACAGTCTGAAATGAAACAGAATGAAAGCCGTACTTGACTTTAACTCAGTATACTTGAATCAAACATTACTGTCAGTTAGTAAAATCAAGCAAGAGTTACACACAGAGTCAGCTGCATATTATCAGTGCGATCAAACACAGAGTAGAATATTCACTCACTTACTTAACAGATCTCATTACAGGTACATATACTGTGCTGTGTTGAGTTTATACAAGTTCTATTCAATTCTATGTCTGCAAGCTGTGTTTAGTTATACTGAATGTATAATATACTTTGTCTGAGATAGAAGTTTGTTTATTGGCTAATTAGAACCCTTGTAATTGAGTGCAGATTTGTTGCTAATGAGCCTACAGTGGCATAATTTATTTACTTAACCTACTCAACTCTTATACAGATATATTGCACAGCACTATACTAACTTAAAAGTTTAGTAAGACGACGTTAGAACAAAACGAGGTAATCCACACGCAGGTTTATTTCTATAGGAATTGTATATCTTTAATTAGTAGCATTGATGAATATACTGATGTATTTGGATTCTTCATCTGCAAACTCTGCCACTCTCTGGGGTTTCTGTTTATGCTCTGTCTATACATATATTTATTCAACAAAAGTCTAAGTTATGTGTAAATCTCTTGTTTATTTTAATACATTGCTTAGGCCAAACTAGAAATCCTATTTTGAAATACCTACTTGAATATATATATATTATATTTATATATATATATACTTTCTCAAAGTTATTATCTACTTATAATTGGAAGATAATTATTAACTTTCGTAGTGATAATTTCAACAAAGCTAGGATTACTTTGTTGCACCAAATCAACACCTTTTAGAGCAAATCTAGGTTTACTCGTAGCAATTTTTATTTCAATTAAAGGTTATAATGAATTTTATAATACCTCAAAATAGAAATCCAGTAAATGGAAAGTCCAGTTTAGTTATTTAGTTTCTTCTTCAAATTGTAATAAGAGAGGAATCCAGTGCACTTAACTTCACAATTTCAAATTATCAATTTTTTTTCGTCAGTTTTAAGTCCGTCCAATTACGCACAGATTCAAAAACTCAACTGAGATTGATTATATTAGATTGAACTGTTCCAATTCCCAATTTCGTGTGCTGTACAATATTGCACACAAGCACCGATTATAATTCGACTCGATTAATTTACTCCTGTCTTCACACTTTAATTTCAGAGTGACACAACAACAATTCCACTGCAATGAACAGTCCAGTTCAAGTCATAAGCTTTATTATAATTTTTTTGTTCCTGTAGCAAAGTCAATTCAATCAACTTATCAACCAGGCCACTGTCAGTTTAGAACATGTATTTATATACTATAAGTATATGTAGATGCAGGTTTGTAAAATTCCTTGGTTATGTTATAGCAATCTATAACGTCACGTCACGTCACGTCACGTTACATCAATATCAATCCAGTTCAGTTTCAGTCTAGGCCAGACTCTACATGCAAAAGTAAATGTGATGAGAGTAGAGAGGAAAAATTAGGTTGACTTGACACAATTTACGTGGTGTGATGTGATGTGATCTAACAGAGTAATAGAGTAACTGAGTAATACAATAAATCGACAATACTACAACTACTACTACTACAACAACACTGAACTGCAACTGAATTCTATTCAGTGCCAATCGCAAGTGTAACTGAAACTGTAACTTTGCTTTTGCATTTAATACATTACTCCAATAACAAAGTGAGAATGCGAGCCAAAGCCAAAGCCACAGAGAGAGAGAGAACCACTCTCCTCCTCACTACTTACTGGGAGTAAACTTCCTGCTGTTAAAGTTACTTGCTGCTGCTGCTGCTTTTGCTGCTACAACTACTACTCTGCTGCACCAATACTGCACTTCAAATCTAGATCAACACGTTTAATAGCTTATCGTTATAGTTAAATTTGCTTTGCTTTGCTGTGCTTTGATGTTTACTTCATTTCTTGAAATTATTTCTTCGCTTGTAGTAAGTGTCAGTTTATCAATCAATTATTTGTTATTAACTAACATAGTATAATTCAGTTCAGTTGAGTTCAAACCCACACAGTGTTGAATCGTCGAATGTGTTTACGAGTTGAAGTTGAGAGTAAGTTGTTGTAGTTCGTGGAATTGATTGCGGCTCGGCTAATGCTAAGGTTCGTTTGATTTCTGATTGCTAAAACCAGACAAAACCAAACCAAACCACATAATAATATTTATATATATATGTATATGTATATAAGTTTATGTGTAATAAAAAAATAAAAACTGTTTCGAAGACAAAAGTTGGACGCAGTATTTTCTGTACGTTAAGGGTTGGATAGGATAGGATAGAATATGATATGAATAATATGATACTACAACTTATATTACAAATTTACACAAAGTAGAGGCAATAGTTCAACGCCAACGGAAGTTACTCGGAATTGTATTGTTTTATGTTGAATTAAATTGTATGGTATTGTAAAGTATTATATTGGATTGTATTGTATTGTATTATGTATATTGTATTGTACTGTTTATAATATGAATTTATTATTATATGCTTTTATATGGTAGATCATTTCAAAGTGTAACTCACTGAAATGAAATCTGAAGCTGACTGACTGACTGACTGACTGAGTGAGTGAGTAGTGAGGGTATATAGAATGAAGTGAATGAAGACCGGCAAACTTCTTACTTTGCTGTAGTGCTAACTCAATGACAAACTGAGTAAGTGAGTGAGTGAGTGAGTGAAACCAATCCCATTCCCAACTAGCTATACATAAACTGAGTCTAGTGTAATGTAATGTAATGTAAGTAAGTATAGGGTGAATATGGACAGCCAATGTGTATTACAATGAAATAGAATGCATGGGATAAAATTTACCCAGTATTGGAGTAGGTAGTATACTGAACAAGCAGGCTTACAGCTCAAAAGCAGCCACCTGCTTTGGCAGCAAAGCAAAGCAAAGCAGAGTACAGCTGTAGCAAGTAGACCTGTAGTGGCTTCCATGTAATGTAATATAATGTAAAGCAGTGTAAGGTAATGGAAGGAAAGGTAAGAGGTAATAAGAAAGGCAGAGAAAAGCTTATACCTTAACTGAACTGAACTTGAACCAAGCTACCCCAACAATCTTCCAACTTAGTATAAGTATTATTATTCCGAGTGTATAGTTAGTCCTTATAGAATTTATGGGGTAGAAAAAGCAGAATGGAATGGAGTAACTTTAATAATGCCTCTCCATCGTGAGAGTATAAAATGCTTTCGTATAGTGTCTATATGTATGTAAGTAAGTAAGTATTTATATTTACTTGTTTGTAAATGCTCCTAAGGAATGGGATGTAACATAAAGCTGTAAGGTTAAAAAGGTTAAGCTAAGTTTAATCGCTTTGTCCTGTCCAGGACTTTTAAGGAATGTTGAATGTGAATCGTTCTGAAGCTGAACTATCTTGGAGTACGAAAACTATATTCTCAATTATTCACTTGTCAATAGTATTTATTCACTCATACTTTAACTACTTTAAGCAATGACTACTTAGTAATATAATTATTTTACTTCTGAAGAATTGTGTACACGGCTGTGCAGCTTATTCAATAAGAATTAGTATTTATTTTTTTATATTCGCATCATTACAATCTACGAACTATTTTTTGTTTGTAAGATTGTAACTTATTGATAGTAAAAGCAGATGTTCAGACAAAAAAAAAGACATTGAATGAAACAGAAATTGAAGAGGAGAGAAACACAGCAATTTAAGAAAGTCAATCCTGTGTAACAACTTAGTCGAGATGAGACCTTGAATATACAGATCATCATTTATTTTTTTGAAGGAATTCGTGGTGCGCAGTCAGAAGGGCAAGGCAAGGCAAGGCAAGATGAGACAGCTTGTGCTTGCTATTGCTTCGTTAGTTTGACATGGTATGGCATGGCATGGTATGTAATGTGATGTGTGTGACGGCGTAATAAAGCGTAACATTCTAACAACAACATATGCTAAATATTTGAATTCCTACACTCCACATAGCTTTATATCGTCCTTAAATATTATATAAATACTACTCGATTTCAGAAGTTAATAAACAAACGACGAGTTTTTATACACTTTTCTAGGAAGCCACAACATACCTTCACCCGTCATCGATTCTTGATCACTCCTCCACGTGTGTCCTCCCAGAACGTAGTATTTCTCTGTGCACTACCATCTAGAAATGCTTATAATTCTTTAAGCTTACTGCAATACCTAGAAATGAGAAAAAAATTAGCAACTCAACTACCTACATATAAACAGAGTTTACAGAATGAAGCCTTGTATGAAGGTACGGTTCTGGCATACCTCAGTCCTATCAAAGCTGAATTAATGCGGAAGATAGTACCAAATATCAGCCTTCCGCACTCATGT
>JAAXYV010001002.1:0-10433 GCA_036851875.1 Novacerus sp. FZ-2019
GAATACATGTGAAATGTTACTAATATATGCAGCCCGATGCCATTCCTATATATATATATAGTATCTACAGTAAATACAAGAATGTATTCTTGGGATAACGATACAAGTAGCTTCTGCAAACTTTCAGTCAAAATAATATAATGTTATGTAATGTAATGGGCAACTGCATACCAACCAAGCAACCAGGCACGTGTACATGTACACTCCATACACTTAATTAAGTACATATTTATGTTTGTAAACCCTCATAAATTACAGCATGATAAAGTAGAAGACTGAAATCTGTAATTAGTGAGAGAGAAAAGGAAGTAAATAGTTTCTCCGCTCCGAGCGCGCAATCACGAATAATAAAAATATCTAACTCTTCAATCAGACTTAACAGAAAGACTGCTTTGCAACACTCACAAAGTAACACATTTAGCACTTCTGCCACGCAAACTTGACATTATCATAGACCCTTTGTACCAGATTAAGGATTATTATGTCATTCCCAACTCATTTTATAGTTTTACTGTTCTCGTTTATCATATCATTTCCAATCCTACATTCCGCTCAAGTACAGCATTCCAAATCAACTCAGCGTAGCAACTCAGCCCAACAAACTGAACAGCAGCCAAGTGGCAGTCAATTCAGGTAGTATAAAGTACCTATATACTATATACTATGGACTACTGTGGCAAGTATTCTTTACTTTCTCTCTCTGCTGCTACTGCCATTGCTGCTGCACAAAATCCATACTTCCTACTTAACAGTGTAATATAGTATACACTGTATTCTCCTGATCTCCATTCAACTCAAGCCAAACCAAGCCAAGCCAAGCCAATCCTACACCCAACTTACTAAGACGTCAGTCTTGCAGTTCCACTTTAATTCCTAGCCCTCTGTAATTAATACATGTAATAGGCACTTCTCTGAATGTAAACGTTCTCAAACCACGTCATTTCTCTCCCATACGTGTGTTTTCTATGCAAATTCAGCAATCAAAACGCAAAGAAACCGTCCAGAGAACGGAAATATGTGTAGCCTGTATTCCATAATAACGCTTTATAACACACGTCTAAGCCATACATACACTGCATTACAATCCCAATCCCCGTCAAACTCATTCCCTACCTTTGTTATAAAGCTGTACTTACATTACATCACATAACATTACATCTACCATTTCCCATTTACAACTGCAGAATCGTGCCTTACACCGTACACTACTGCAAAGTACAGTAGGTACAGAGACCAGCTCAGTTGAATGGAGTCACTGTAACACAATAAAACTTATAGCTTAGCTGCTTTGTAATTAAATTCTACTTTCTTTCTAATTGCTTTTGATTCCATGTGATAAACATGCCCTGCCGAACCCAATGCAGAAATACAATCCTATCCAATACAGTTCACCTTCTATCCTTTCCATTAATTCCCTTACTTTCCTAACCTGACCTGGCTTGGCTTGGCTTGGCTTGGCTTGGTCGTGCCTTTTTATATACCTACATCTACGTATTTATATTTAGCATTATTATTAAGCTTAAATTCCATTCAAAGAATCTAACACTGATTTTCAATGTGAGTAGGAAATTAAGAGGTTCAAAGTGTTAGCATCCGTGTTTCTAACTCTTGCCTTATTGGCACTTACTTTCGGCACTGCCACTACCACTACCACCGACACTACCACTGCCATACTATCCGAAACAAAGAAGGTGACGATGCAGAAGGGCCATTAACAAGAGAAAATAACACGAATGTTCATGCCACTACTACTACAACTACTACTACAACACTACAAGCTACAGATACATAAAGGATCTTATGCCTTGCCTTTCTTCTATTTCCCCCTCCCACCCTTCTTTCCACGGCTGCATTTTTACACTGAAACCAAATCAAGGCAGAAGCAAGGCTTTTTTCCTCTATTTTTCTTTGCTTAGCTGTTCAGTTGTGGACGTGAACGGGGACAGGAAGAAGAAAAGCAGAGCCTGGCTGCTTTCCTTGTTTCCTCTTCTTCCATGTCTCCAACCAATCCCAATTCTACACAATTCAATTCAACTCAGCCAGCAGAACACGCGTCCAACACCGCCAACGCTCTGTCACCACTCCATAAATATGGTGTATATATACATACTATATACTATACTATACACTATACACCCTTCTTACTATTATACCAGACTCTTCAGTACTCCGTAGTTTAAGAGACTATCACTATCACATCATATCATATCCTTCTTATTCCTGGATTTCATGTGGTTCATACGCATTACACAGATATAATATACCTAGGACTTAGTCCTTTGTACACAGAGTGTATCTGTCTGGCTATATGGATAGTAGTAAGGGATGAGCAGTAGACTACATACAGATATAAAGAGTAGAAGAGTGTAGAGCACGAGACGCGGCGGCTGTTTCCATCGTATATTTACTTTAAGTCAACCAAGCGGCAATTATTCGTTGACAGCCTGAATCTCCTTCCCACTTGTGCTCACACTTTGCCAGACACTTTCATTTCAATTCCTAGGACAGCTCAGCTCTCAAGGAAACCAAGTAAAGGAAGAAGATCCCAATCCACNCCACCACCACCACCACCAACCGTCTTGCCCAAAAGAACCTTCCAACAAACATTCAACCATGAAGTGTCAAAGCAATACATGCCATGCATAGGAAAATGAAAGGATTGAATGTTCTATAGCATACACCACCACACCAGACCAGATCAGAGAAGAGAAGAGGAAACGAAAGTACAGTACAGTACAGTAAATAGAAGCTACTTTACTTGATGTTGATACACTACATTCATACGTGTTACGTTCGGGAGACATACACCGACGCTAAAGGTGTGCGATGAAAGATAAAGCATATAACATCTGGTTCATGATAGACGATCTTAGAAAGTAGAATGATACATTCAACATTTAGCCACTGTGGATCTATGGCAAGACTGGTGTATTTATTTGGTTTCTTCTCTCTGTGTACTTTGCTTTAGTTAGGGTACTGAGGCTACACTCTGAGAGAGTAGGTTAGGCTTTACGGTATGCTATATATATAGCAATTATGAGCTATGCCTATATATCCTGGCTACCAGGATATACTAGTAGGCATCGCTCATAGCTGCTATATAGTTCCTCGTCTATAGTGTACGGTAAAGCCTAACCTATACTCTCTCACATAATATAGACTGTATGTCTGTATGATATGGGTTCACTATATGTCATCTATACCAACTGACTTGCTATGAGAATCTCTGTATAGTAAGGCGAAGTTTATTGCAAAGGCGAATTGAGTTTAGATGACCGTTAAACATTTAGTGTGGTTTGACTTGACCTGGTTGGGCTTGACTGGGTTGCTGGCTGAGACACTGTGTCTTCAAATAATATGAAAGAAAATAATGTATGAATATATGAGGACATATATGTACATTATAGATTTGGTTGTAAAAGTAAACTTGAATATTTAAACTAGGTTCTTTCTTGGAATGGTGAATGAGGGAGAAAGTTGGAAGAGCAAATAGGAAAGCATTCAAGTATATTATAGTAGGAGTGTTGGAGAAAGACAGGGACAGAAATGTATTATGGAGGGGAAGCTGTCATTTTGCATACAAAATACAAAAGTTTCAAAATGCTGTGAACTAGATTGCTCTCCAAGTACCTGTGTACACGCTTTCTCAAGTGTTATTTTATTTTATATTTTACATTGAACTACATACATAGGCTGGGATAGGATGGGATGTTCACTGAGACGAAAAAGGAATATAAGGAAAGGAAAGTTTTCTTTAGCACCTTGCGTACTGGGCCAAAATGTTGAGTGAATGTAAATGTTTAGGAAGGTAAGTTGGTTGGTAGGTAGGGAGGGAGATATAGGCATGGGTAGATAAAGTAAGTGAACTCGACTTTGCATTCCATTGAATTGAATTGCAGTGCTTGCTTGGTTACTTTTTTGCTCAAATGGTGGCAATGTGTGAATAAATTGCACACATATTATGTTTTGTGATGTGAATACGAAACTACTTTAAGACACATATATACTTCCATTAAAGAACTATTTTCAAATATACCAAGGTTACGGTAGGTCATTACTCAGATTTACATACAGACACTTCTAGTAGAAAGGCTTTGATGTTACTATGCAGTATGATTTCATCTCATATACTGGAATTTCAGTATTTTCGAAAATTCCAGCAATCCTTTCCTGAACTATGTATCTTAAACTTTTCATCATATTATTGCATTTAATTTTCACTCACAGTTAAAACCAAATAATCCAACCCCTTCCCACCATTAAAGAGCTGCACATTTTACACTTTTCTAAATAGAATGAGACTGGCATTAACTTACTACGGATTGAAAAAATTCATTAAATAAAATAATTCCAAATACGTATATCTATTTTAGAACTCACAATCTTTACACGTCTCAACTAAATATATATTCAGGTTATTAGCAATTACCGACATTTTGCAAAATAAAAAGAATCACAACTGATACCAATGAATGAAACGAATACCGTTTGTATTCGTTTGAAATTCGAAGAAAAAAAACACCGTTATACAAGGAAATGAAGATGTGATATCCTGATACTGTTCTTGTAAAAATTTTCACAAACCATCGAACTAATTAATAGTCTATTATTTTGTCTGCAGCACAGTAGTTTATATAGTCAGTGCAAATACAAATAAACGTAGTTATGTCCTACTGGAAAACTAGTCAACACAGTTAGCAAGCACAGTGCAGGTGTAAAAGCGAAAAGGAACAAAGCTAAGCACAGCAAAGTAAAAAAAATATAACGTCAAGTAAAGAAACTTAGGTTATATCTGAAATGGAAAAGAAGAACATTTATTCTTTGCAGGAGGTCCATTCATTCTTTCCTACAGCAAGTAAGGTACAATAGAGCAAAGCAAAATAAAGTAAAGTTTAGTTTACTTCAATTCACATCAGTTCAGTTCCCCCTGTCCTGTTCTGTTCGGATTTCATGGATTGTGCTCTCTGCACTGAGAGTCAAGTTGAACTGAACTTCCAACACTTTGATGCCAACGTAATGTAACTATTTTGGCTACCTATCTTGTACTATCCCATCCCATTCTATTCCATAATATCCTACATGCTTTTAATTTTATATTGATGTCGATTGGGTCGTTCCAAATCAAAGCAAAGCAAAAACACCAACCTACTGCAATACTATAGTAGCTAAGTAAGTACAGTACAGTACAGTTAAGCAAGCCGAAACTACAACTCAATGGATTGATGCTCAAGCCAAAGAAAAGAATACGACATAATATAGAAAAGGGGAGTACAGCTGAGAAACCAGACGAGACCAAGTCGGGCTACAAGAACAAAACAACGAGAGTTAAACTAAGTATAGTAAAGTAACTGAAGGAAAGAGACGAGCAGAAAAGAACAGAGTTGAAACGTGAGCAAAGAAGGAGCAACTCAGTTGAGCTGAAAACAAACCCCGTCAAAATCCTTACTTATCCTTAGTCAAGTCAAGTCAAGGAAAGACAAGACAAGTCAAGTCCAAAAATCTCAGCGCTTTTCTACTTGCCTTATACTATCCTTCTGTTTTATTTGGTTAAGTTGGATTGGCTTTGGTTTGATGCTGATGTTCATGTCGAGCTTGAACAACTTTGCTCGTCGTCAGTCTATAGATTTGCTCATGGAATAGAGTGGAGTGAAGTGGAAACTTATATATTACTTCTACTACTACTACTACCAGGGTTATTACTAAGAACTATATATATATGTATATCTAATGCTTACTTCAAAATAGGTAGCTCCGTGGAACAGAGAAGAATCATAGAAAAGAAAATCTATATAGCATCTCTCTGCATGTTAATAGTAAAGTTATAGTCAACAGTTGAATAGTAGTTATAGTGGAAGTAGGAGGATTTGTAGTAGTTTAAGTTTTAGATTTAGATTAACTCCTCCTGTGCTGTTGAGCAAGGGAAGCTGCTGCTGATGAATAGACTAAACCCAAGAGAGATGTTCAATTTGAAAGGAACCCGCTATCTAATGACTTTTATTCATTCAGTTGTGTTAATCAGCACCGAATTCAATGTAAATCTGAATGAGTTCTAGAATACGAATGAAAGTTTTCGGTTTCTTCACTTTAATCCAGACGGCTGTAATAGCGCTGAGACTAGACAGTTAATTTCTACTTGGGTTGGGAGTTACATTGAGATTTATACACAGTGAATGAATGAGGGAGTGAATGAATGAGTGGGTGAGTGAGTGAGTTATTGGTTCTTGGAAGGAACATTTTTACGGAAAATTGTTCTTAAAAAATAATTCTAAAATAAAATAGTTTCTTTGAACTCTGATTTAAAATTCAGTACAAGGAATTTTTTAGTTCCCCTTTTACAATCCACATCGTTTTTATGAAGTTCAATTCAACCCATCCTTTGATATTATGACTTGACCGGAATATCTAAGAACAGATCAAATCCAGAGGAACGAAAACCCAAGGCAACCACAGTACGCAGGCATTGTTGATAGATATATGTAGTAGTAGCTCTTACCCCAGCCGTGGCCCTATAGCCACAAACCAAGCATCTGTGCCTTATTTACTCAATTTTAAGTTAAACTTCTACATATGTGCTTTTCCCTCCTGTTTCTCCATCCTCTATAAGTATGCTCTTCATTCCATTTCATCCCCCTATATCTAATATCTGTTTAGCCCAGGAAAGCCAAGGAAGTTTACAACTTCAATTCAACTTCAACTCACCCAAGAAGACTCCCCAATTCCATTCCATATGATGCAACAGAATACTATAGAATAAAACAGAACAGAACAGAGTACTACTATACATACATGTCTTTTCTCCTCCGTCCAGCCCTTCCACATTATAGTCGAGTCGAGTCGAACCAGACAAGACAAGACAAGACACACCATACAGTCAGAGGGGATAAGAGAAGTGAAAGAAGAAAACTTCACAGACTTGACTAAACTGGGTTCAACCCAACTATGAAACTGAAACTGAACTGTCTGGCCCAAACACATAAATATTTACTGGACTGTAATGGCTCGAGTTTTCTTGGTTACTTCAATACCAACGTAAAGTAAAGAAAAAGTAAAGTAAAGTAAAGCACAGCAACGCAAACGAAAGTCAAGGAGTACAACCATAGAGACAGTAGTAGAAAAGAAAACTGCATCAGAAAACTGCACAGCTCTGCACTCCCTGCATTGCATCCAAAATCCAATGCAATGCAAGATTCTTTCTGTATATATATATATATTATACATATATAGGTATAACCACTACAATACAAAATAAGGCATTGCAATACATGTATTAAGGATACCACAGCAAAGCATACTATTTTCACCACAATTCCCATACCAGGCCATACTTCACTATCACTCACTACACTCTGCCAAGTCAAGTTAACTGAAAGTAAGGCAAAGTAGACTAACAACCAACGTATTTCCCCTTCTCCTTTTCTATGTTTTGCTTTGCTTTACTTTGATTTGCTTTGCTTCGCTTTACTTTACTTTACTTCAACTCCCTTTTACTTCTTCTTCCGATTTCCGTGCTTCTCCTTTCCTTCACTTCTACATAAATACATAGTAAACCAAACCAAGGCAATAAAATGTAGCAATAAACGAATCTTTCTACTAGTCTTGAGTGATTTGCTTCCGTGCAACCCCGCATTTACAAGTCAAGTCAAGTCAACTCCATTCAAGCCATCGAATAGCAAAAGGAAAGGCAAAAAATCTTTTTTTTTCGCTATCAAACGAATCATTTCATGACTCCAGTTTAGTTAAGGCAAGTTAAGTCAAGTCATCTAACTGCAACAGATAGAGCAAAAGACGCAGAGTCAAAGTGCTAAACGGCGACATGTACAAAAGAAAGTACTTATAAAACAACATAGATAGTCAGTGAGCTTAAGAGAATTTATTCCATTCCATAACCAGATAGAGGAGAGATACCACCATTTCAGGACCGTATATAGTACAATATAATACATTATAATGTACTATATTCGTAATGTGATGTGATGTGCTGTAATGTAATGTAATGTAATGTCAGTACTGTAAGTAACATAAAATTACAAAGCGACATCCATAATATGCTATACTAATGTAATCGAAGACATTATGCTTAACTTAACTTCCAATGACTTGCTCCCCAGTGTTTTACTTTTTAGTCCTACATAGTTCAACTAAGAGGAGAGAGAGAGAGAGAGTCATTTCGAATTGACTGTTCAACAATAAAACGTGTCTGGAAGCAATATCACTAAAAATGTGTGCATAAGGTCCAGTCCAGGCTCTAGGAGTCATTCAAAACCAGATGAGAGTAAAAGCCCAGGAAATGCAGAGCAAAAGACACGCCAAGTCAAGTCAAGTCAAGTTAAGCTACGTTTCTATGTACGAATGAATGAATGAATATATGTATATATGTGTATATGTATATGTGTAGGGAAGTAGTAGGCGTGTAGGGAGACAAGAATAGATATCCAGCAATTTTTATGGAGACATAACCAAATCAAAGTTGCTAGGCGAGTAATACAGCACTGTAGGTATTCCTCGTCGTATGGCATGGCATAGGAGGATGATAGCATAAGACGCCATACGGTGTACGTAACAACCTAACGTAACGTCATGCCACTCGTATCGTGTACTATGGCAAGGGAATGAATGGAAGCATTGGTATTTGGTTAGGAATGGAATACAGAATAGAAGCATAATATACAAGTTCCTACATCCGGTACATAACATAGTCATAGTACAGAGTTATACATAGAGAGAGAGAGAGAGAGAGAGAGAGAGAGAGAGAGAGAGAGAGAGAGGTAGTATATCAGCAGAAGATATAGGCATAGATATAAATATAGATATAGAGATAGAATAGGATATGATATGCTGTGATGTGATGTGAGTTGAGGAGAAGGAGATGAGACACAATAGAATGAAATGGAATGGAGAGGACACATATTGCAATGGATAGCTTCCAATAAGATTTTATTCTCTGCTCTCCATATTCTCCCATTTTTCCTATATTAGGATCCATTCTTTCACTCACTCACATTTGTGGCAACTTGGATACGATTTGGCTACGAATTTCTGCTCAGTTGACTTCAGTTCAGAACAGATTTTCTTCTTATTGTGACTTTAGAAAGGACAGGATAGGATATGGGGAGGAGAAAGGGAAGGAAGAAAGAGAAAAGTAAAGGAAAGGAAAGTAAAGGCTGACTCCACTATGCTATGCTCTCAACTGAGTGAAGTCAGATTTGCATCACACACATAACATCACACTGGGAATGCAAATTCTGAGGCTAAAGTGACAAAAAAAATCGAAAAGGACGACAGTCAAGAAAAAGTAAAGTAAAGGCAAGTCAAGCCAAGCCAAGCCAAGCCTGTATTATAGGCATGGAAAGGATGGAAAGGAAAGGAAAAGAAAGGAAGAAATGAACCTCAGAAAGAGAGAGCGAAAACCGTGTTGAAGGGTTTTTTGTATTTGGCTTTCTTTGGATTCAGGTTTGACTTTGACTTTGGCTATGGTTGTAAGATTTCTACAGTCGACTAACTTCCTACGACTTCAACCCCTTTTTGGCTTTTATTTTCGGATTCAGATTTAAATCCGGATTCTATCTGTACATTCAGAACTACTGAACTACTGATATCTTATAGCATCTGACCGAACCGAAGAGAATAGAGCGAAATCAAACCAACCGAAGGAAACGAAGATTTGAGTTGTCCCTGGCACTGGTGGCGTGGCATTGGCACTGAGCGCTCATAACATGCAATGCCATGATGCTGTGATGCTACGCAATGCAATTCAAGAAGGGAAATAAAGAACAGAGCAGAGTAAAGAAAGTGAGAGAATAAATCTCCGAATTTCATTTCGATTAGCCGTCTACCCTTTCACAGACTTTCGTCATTGCTTACGTACTATATATATATACTACTACAAACTACTCTAGCAGAATAGGGAAAGGCTACCCGAAGTTTACTATATTTTCACGTATCCGCCTCTTTTTATAGGATTTTCTACTCCTTGCCTAATGCAGATGCCGTTTTAATTTATTTTCTATTCATTACCAACTTTCCCAACTTCAATCACTTTCCTCACTATTCCATAGAGTTGACTAGCGTGGAATTGTATTTCAACCCTCTTTTGTCTCTTCGTCTATTTTGCATTGCTTGGAACACGTATTCTCCAATTTCCCAACCTCTTTTCTTCAAACGTTTCTTTCACTGTTGCTGCATGTTAATATAATAAAATGCCACGGAGGTATATATAGGTGTGTTTCTATCTATATGTATATGCCTAAATATTCTATACGTCTATATGGCTCAGATGCTGCTATACTTCAAAAAAATAAATAAAACAGAAAAAGTTACAGAGTAACAAGTCGTTCTTTTCAAGTCTTGCTTTTCTTTTTCTTTCTTTCTTTCAGCTTCTTTGCTTTGTCTTAGCTCCGTAACCAAGCATTTCAGACATCACTTTTCTCCAACCT